>CAIGRB010103608.1:0-11941 GCA_903798255.1 Fraxinus quadrangulata | reverse complement strand
TTTGTCCTCAAACAAAATTAAACCCAAAAACACATAAGCATGCAATGTCAACTGCCTCAATGGTGTTCAATCCATCGAGAAATGTGAACAATTTCGTTAGTTAACCTGACTTTTTATCTCAGGGTTGAAATTACAATATCATTCTATGCATAATACCAAAGTCACAATACAAAAGTTAGCCTGCTTCTCCAAGGTAAAGTTAACGTGTGTGTGTGAAGAATTAAACATAGCATTATGAATTCCTGAGTTATCTCAATTCCCGACCGTCAATAGTCCAATATGTTCTTACATCACTCGTGAGATTCACACATACCCCCAATAACTATAAAAATAAAAATTGCTTGACAGATATATGAAAAATGAAAGCAGAAATAATAAAATAATTCTTCCCTACTGGATTGGTAAATTACCAAGCTCTCGCAAACAATATAACTCAAAATATATGTTGAATTATGGAATTTCATTAATAGCATCAACAAAAGGCCACATTAATTTTGTAAGCAAATTAATAATTCGACTCTCTATTTCTTATGAACATAGAGAAACTAAAGAACGCATAAACTAGCAATCAAAACAGACTAAAAATCACATTTTTCGGGCCACGCATCATATATTTAAATAATATTATAAAGAAAATACAAATAAGTATAGTGTATCTGAGTTTTGTTGAATTGTACAGGGAAGATAATTTGAAGCCAACGGACACAGAACAACTCAGGGAGTGTGCTCACAAGATGGTAGATTTCGTTACTGATTACTACAATTTGAAGTTGAGGTACATGCAGCAAAGCGCCAGGGCTTTGATTTGGTTCATTTGTTGAGTGGACGAGTGCTTTTGTGAGTTTGATTTCCAATTTTTAATTTTAACGTGTAGGGTTAGAGTTAGGTTATTGAGTTAAGAGTTTACTAGTAATGTTAATTGAGCCAGAATTTTGGGGAAGCCCAATTGTCAAAATTGCGCAATTAATTTTGGAAAAGAATAATGAAAAGTCCAATTGCCAAATTAATTTTTTTTAACGGGTAATCAGTTAGGGGCGGGGCACCGTCGTTAAATACCATACCCGCCCACCCCAAACCGGGTCATCAAAATCAAAATCATAACCACCCCATTGCACCATTGGTTCGATTTTTTCGCCCCCATACAAAATATGAAGATAAAAAAATAATAAAATTTTCTGTTGCATCCCTTATTATCCTGGGATTGTAGTTCAATTGGTTAGAGCACCGCCCTGTCAAGGCGAAAGCTGGGGGTTCAAGCCCCGTCAATCCCTATATATATATATATATAAACTAATTTTTTTAAAAATAAAACATCACCCAACCAATGCCACATATGCGTGTCAAATAAGAAAGAAGATTAGATTATAAATTGTTAACGTGTGTCTATTGTTGAGAAAAGTTATTCATTCGGATGACCTTACACAAAACTAGTGTAGATTGATCGAGGTGTCCCAATAAATTGTCCTCAATAACCAGTGAATTTATAAGAATTTTAAAAGATTTAGATAGATTTCGAACTTAAAAATACATATAACAAAGTCTTTTGAAATTTCGCTATTTTTTACGAGATTCTTATAGATTCTATGGAAATCTATTTAAATTCATTTGAATTTAAAATTAATTAAAATCTCAATTGAAGTTGAAAGAAAACATTTTTGAGCATCTCCGTGTTTTTCATCAATACTTTTAGAAATATCTTTTAAAGAAATTTTAACAAAACCCATTCATAAATCTAGTTATTGCTTTATCGACATAATTGTGGGTAGATTTAACTTGAGTATAAGTTGAATCCTATTTTTTTTGCCATACACATTATAGATAAGCATAAATGTTGTTTGCACTAACTTTATATACAATCTCAAGTTCATAAGATAATTACATTTTTGTGGAAGTGTATATAGTGCAATAATGTAATATGAGGTGCTTTCACATGGATTTAAGTTTGGTCCAAGTCAAATTAAGACAAGGTTTCTAAGTTCGTATGGACAATTCCTTAAGGAGACGTGTATTCGAGTTCTGACTGTATCTACTAGATTGAGATCAAGATGAATCATTGATTCCAATCTAGTGTTGAGGAAAATAGGAACGCATCAACTATTATTTTAGAACACGAGAGACTGCAAATTTCAAATTAGATTACAAATGTTGGCATTTTTAAGTGAGCTACACAACGGAACCAAAATTCCTAACCAATCATGGACTAATTAAACGACATTTAGCCCCTGTTTGACATCCATTTAAAAAAAAAAAAAAAAACACTCTTAGTCTCAAACTTATTTCAAACCACATAATTTCACAATAAAATATTTTGCACATAAATTTAAAATTTTTTCTACTTTTTAAACACACATTCGCCAAAAAGTTACTATTCCAAAACTCATTTTCCTGGAAGAAGAAAAAAAAAAAAAAAAAAAACTAATTTGAATGGTTTGTCAACATTGGCTTAATGGAATTATAAAGTGAAAATTACACCCACACATGCCTTTTAACTTCCCATTCAAAAATAATGTTTAAAAGTTTTTTGTTCAAAAATCAAGTGATAATACAACATTTTAATATTATTAATAATATTATAAACTAATTTACATACCCACTCCACTCCACCTCACTCCATCCAAACCACATATCATTTTCATGTCTCCCTTCCCTCTTTTCTCTCCGATCGCCGTCACAACCATCATGCGGTGCTGTGAGCGGTGCCTTCTCTCTACTCTCTCTGTTCGCCAATCACCACCACCACATAGTCTTGTTCCCTTCTCTCTCCGATGTGAGCGATGCCTTCTTCTCTTCTCTCTTCGATATAAGTGCTACTGGACTGCAAATCGTCGCCCACAGTGACTAGCATCGTTGCGCAGCAACGTTCGTTGATGTGGGCGACACTGTGAGCGCTGCTACGTAGCAACATTCACACCACTATACACATCGTTGTGCACGACGCTATGAGCTCTGTCATGCACAGGTCGCCGCTATGATTGTAGTTTGTTGGTGGTTATGGAATTTGTTGGTGGTTTTCTGATCCAATTTGCTTGGGTAGTTTGTGAGTGGTTGTTTGTGTGTGGTTTGCAAATGATAGTGACGGTGGTGGTGGTGGTGCTAGCGACGAGGGTGAGGTGGCACAACTCTCGGTTGGTGTCGGTGGTGGATTGGGGTTGGGTTGGGTTGGGTTGGGGTGAAGAATGTTTGGGACCAACAATTTTGATGATTGTAACCAATAATTTGGCTAATTTGTGATCAATATATAATATGTTATTATAAAATAAATAATTTATGATTAATAAATAATATGTGAACTAAAAAATGTGAAATTGTTATTAAATTTATAATTGTAACTAGCAATTAATAAATTGTAATCTATAAAATTTATAATTTACGACTGACATTCTGTAATTGTTACTTGTGACCTAGTACGTAACTATCACCATAAACAGTATAATATTGTGACTTTAATATATTTAATCAATACAATATTTTTATTAATTTATTAATTAATTAATTTTAATTATGACCTGTTTTATGAAATTTTAACACAAATTTCTTAATTTTGAAATTGTATTTTTTAAACACCTTAGATATGTATTGTTCCCAATTATAATTTGACTTGAGCCTACATATAAAACGGAATAAATATAAATCATTGCTACATTTGAGAACGAATCAATATTGTATATCTAAGAAAAATAACTTAGCTATTGAGACGTGCCTCTTCAGGCAGTGTTATAATTTGTTTCACCCACATTATCCGACTGTTTCTTCTCTATAAAGTGATAATTGACCCGAGTGTACACAAGACTGCTCAGCCGCAAGGAGATCCTCGTTCAATTAAAATGAATATGCAAGGTCACGTAAATTTTGTCGTGCATCAATCCAGAAGCACAAGCAGGAAACAGGTTGATTTCGTCTCTTAATCTGCAGTGCTATTGAATTCATTCACAGGGCATCCTCGTCCTCTAGTTCATCTGGTACATGCAACTTTTCAATAGCAGCCTGTTACAAAGATGGGAAATTAAATTGAGGTGAAAGCAGATGGAATTAGTTGCTCTATGAAAAAGTAAACCCGTCCACAAGCAAAGGAGATAAATAAGAAACTTGGTCACCTTAATGGCAGCAACATCTGTTGCGGATGGTTTCAAATCCAATGCGAGTCCAAAATTAAGCATGGCTTTGTTATACATATTATGCCGTTTGTAAATCCTACCCATTAATGCATAAATACTGCTCTCACGGGAGGCAAACTCTTTAAGCTCCTCCAGAACTGCTAAAGCCCCATCAAAATTTTCCATGCTCACAAGGATGTTAGCCTTCTGATATAAAGGGAGAGGGTTTTTCTTATCTGCTAAAATAGCCCTATCCATCATCTCCAATGCTTCCTTATTTTTCTGTAAAAGAAGATGCTCAGAAATTATGAAAACCAAAGTAGATCCAAGCAACACGCTACGATTTGATCCAACCTTTAATGTATGTAAAGCTGTCCCAAGATACGACATTATAACAGAGGAACGCGGATTGATTTGGAAGGCCAGTCGGAAGTGATGCTCGGAGAACCCAAACTTCTCTTGCCGGAGATAAACCATTCCAAGTCCATGCCAGGCATTGTAATGCCTGGAGTCTATCTGGAGGGCACTTTGGTAGCTCTTAATGCCATTCTCGAAATCCTCCAAGGCCACGTATCTGTAAATATAGATAAAAGACCAGTGTAAAATAAAAAAATTGCATGAAGAGTACATCTGACAAAATATATGGTGTCATACTCATGGCCACAAAGGGTGTGGGCATATGCAAATCTTGAATTTAGTTGCACTGCTCGCTGGAAATTCTTAAGAGCAGTTTCATGATCTTTCTGCAAGCTATAGCAATTTCCAATAGCACACCTGTCATATTATACTAATGAAATCAAAACGCTGAAGCAACAGGTAAACGACGACTTTATAAATTAGTTTTATGCTCTGTAAGAAGCGTTATGCTTTCCAAGAATCAGGAAAACTCGCTAAGGTACATCCACAACAAACGCTTAAATGTATGATAAAGACCGCTAAACACCACTTAACTATGTAGTCTATGATGTACGCCTAAAGCCCACAATTAGTAACTCAAAATTAATGATAGGAAAAAACAACAGAAATGAGAAGAAAAGGTACCAAGATTGAGGAGCTAAACGGTCGGTGGATATCAGCTCCTGAGCCAGGTAACTCAATTTCATATCTTCCTTCAAATGCTGAAACGTGGAGGTGAAATTAATTCTCAATAGAAAGTTAAAACATATGGACTGCATTAGTTAAAACAAAGTGAAATTAATTCTCAAACAGGAGATTCGTATCAATACCACCAAAAACAGAAGGCAATACAAATGAAAATTATTGGTGCAATAAGACATAGATACAAGGCGTTCGGGGAGAGAATAATTTAGATCTATGTATGTTTTGCATTAGACAGCATAAGCATTCTTGTGATTTCAGATGATGAATAGAACTTAAGAATTATTGTGATTTTAGATAATGATTAGAAATTCCATAAATGGTAAAAACTCACATATAGAACTGTAGAATGTATATCCATTCCTTCCAAACTGTAAGGAGAAGCCAACCGTGCAAGACTAAAGGCACGATCTGCTTCCATATAATCAACCATTTCAAAGTATGCTTTTCCAACCTGTCTTTGAGTGGCCATTTATGAAGCCACATGATCAGATAACAGTAAATTTCCAGTGCTATGAATGTGTTGATGCCATGCATAGAATAAATAAGAATGTCATAACATATTAAATTTACAACACTATACTTAAGTACTACAATGCAGAGAAGTTCATGAAATTGATTGGATTAACACAATTTCTAAATAGATGAGTCGAAAAAATCAACTCAAAGAAAGTTTCAGTCAAAATAATCAACGTAGAAAACAGATTTATATGACAAGCAAAGTTTCAAAGTTTCTTTAATAGGTATCACAAGCTATGAACTATACAGTTCTACTACAGACCAAAAAAGCTGATATTTCCAGGTCTAAATCTCTATGGCTTCAGTTGTTTTCCCTCGTCTTACTCTCCCAAAACCTCAAAAGACAAAATTCATAAATTGCACTTGGTTCATTCTTAAAAACCTCAAACTACTTCAAGGTTCAATGATTGCCTCTTCACTACTTTCCTTGCCAATTTTCCCATCATAATTTATGCACTACTCAAACTGCTACTTAGCACTTCCCTAAATCCTTCCTTAGGTTCATTCATTTCTCAACTCCATATACACTCTTCTCTGAGCTCAAAGACGACCAAAGCAGAGATCCTTCCTTCTCCCCACCCGTGGCGCACAAGCACTTGCTGTTTCTCTCTTGTAAATTATGTCCAACATACATGAAAGCAGAAATTAGTTTCTGTATTTCTTATTATGCAAATAACCACGATACATCCTAGTTTATAATACAACCGGGTGAGGAAGAAAGGAAAGGAATCTCCTAAATTAGGAGAGAGAACAATTCACCTAATTACAGTCTACTAACTATGGTAATGTTTAAATATGGTACATGAATAAATAAATTACAATCTTTTAGGATTTCTATACTCCCCCTCAAGTTGGATGGTAAATATTAACCATGTCCAACTTGCAAATGAAATCATCGAAATTTTGTCGAAGTAGTCCTTTAGTGAATATGTCTGCAATTTGTTCTTTTGTAGAAACATATGTGATGCAAATAACCTCATCTTCAACCTGTTCTTTGATGAAATGTCTGTCTACTTCAACGTTTTTGGTTTGATCATGTTAAACTGGGTTAAGAGAAATGTTGATTGCTGCCTTGTTATCACAGTAGAGCTTGATTGAAAGTTTTACTGTGACTTGTAATTCTTCCAAGAGCTTTTTTAGCTATAGTCCTTCACATATTCCTTGGACAACTGCTCTAAACTCAGCTTCAGCGCTACTTCTTGCCACTACGCTATGCTTTTTACTACTCCAAAGTTACCAAGTTTCCCCATATTAAGGTATAGTAACCTGAAGTTGATCTTCTATCGTCTGTTGAGCTAGCCCAGTCTGCATCAATGAATACTTCCACCTTCTTGTTCTCATTCTTCTTGAAGAATAATCATTTTCCTGATGAGCCTTTGAGATATCTGAGAATTTTGTAAATCACTTCCATATGGGTTTCCTTTGGTGAATGCATATGTTGACTTACTACGCTTATTGCAAATGTAATGTCAGGTCTCGTATGAGATAGGTAGATCAATTTTTGGACCAGTCGTTGATATCTATCCTTCTCAACAAGGTTTCCACTATCTTCCCTTTTTCCTTCCTATATCAATAGGTTTGTCGCACGGCTTGCATTAGCATGCCGTTTCGATTAGGAGATCATGAATATATTTTCGTTGTAATGTACTAATACCTCTTTTTGATCATGTCACTTCCATCCCTAAGAATTATCGCATATATCCCAGGTCTTTTACTTCAAATTCAGTTGCTAGACTTGTCTTGAGTCTTTCCATCTTAATTGTATTATCTCCCGTTAGAACTATATCATCCATATATACAATTAAAATGGTCTTCTTTCCATTTTCTGATTGTTTGAGGGACATGGTATGATCTGATTCTTGCCGATAACCTTGGCCTTTCAGCACCTTTGCAAATCTATCGAACCATGCTCTTGGTGACTGTTTGAGACCATACAATAATTTCTTAAGTTTGCGGACCCGATTTTCCTCATTCCTTTTACAAAATCCTGGTGGTAAAGTCACGAAGACCTCTTATTCTAGTTCCCCATTAAAAAATGCATTTTTAATGTCCATTTGTTGAAGAGGACAGTTCAAGTTAGCTGCCAAAGACAATAGGACCCAAATTGTGTTTTCTAGTTTCCCGTTAAGAAATGCATTTTTAATGTCTATTTCTTGAAGAGTACAGTTCAAGTTAGCTGCCAAAGATAATAGGACCCAAATTGTGTTTAATTTTGCCACTGGTGCGAATATTTCTGTGTAGTCAATGTCATGCGTTTGTGTATAGCCTTTCGCGTCAAGAAGAGCTTTATATCGTTCTATTATTTCATCAACTTTGTACTTCACATTGAAGACTCATTTGCAACCGATTGGTTTCTTTCCTCTCGGTAGATCCATCACTTCCCATGTATCATTTTTTTCTAAGGCCCGCATTTCCTCCATCACTGTTTCTCTCCACTTGGGAACTTTCAAGGCTTCTTGAATACTCCTTGGAATTTTTGTACTATCAAGATTAGATGTAAAAGTACGAAATTATGTAGATAGAGCATCATAAGATATGAATTTTGTGGTAGGGTGGAAAATACATGACTGAGTTGGTTTTCTGAGTGCAATAGGTAAATCTATATCTGGAGGAGGGTTTGGAGCTACATCTGTTCCAATTCTCTTGGTGCTTCAAATGTGAGATTTTCCTTTGATTTTGGCTTTCTTGAGTAAACTAACATCTCTCCGTCATTTTCTTTTTCTATGTTTCCTATTGAGTTCAAGTTTTCCTTTGTACATGGCATATTAGAACAGTATGGTATGACGGTGGGTCCAGTGTTTTGGGTGAGCCCGGAAGGATTATCAAAGTCTAAGAACCGGTCTTCATTCAAATTCTCCTCCTGAAGAAAGGGCTTTTGGAAGTAAGGTGTTTTCTCAAAGAATGTAACACCAAGGCTAACAATTGTTTTCTTTGTTAAAGGATCATAACATTTATAGCTTTTTTGAGTGGATGCGTAGAACGAACTTGACGCCGGATGTATGGGAGAATTATAAGAGAAGGGGGAAGGGGGGAGAAGAAGAGAAAGGAGGGGAAAAGGAAGAGAAGAAGAGGGAGAAAAGAGGGGAAATTAGGGAAGAAATTCAATTTATTTCATAATCCAAGGTTATCTTTATTACATCGCATAACCCTCCTATATAGGGTTTCATAAAATTATAACTAACTAAAGAAATACTATAAAAGTTATTAAATCATAATCTAATCATGTTTCCTAAAATACGAATAAAAATTCGGAAACTAAATAATTAATTATCTCCTATGATATTAATTTGTATTCATTCAAAGTTATCTTGATTACATCGCATAGTCCCTTTTATATATGGTTTTAAAAGACCTTATTCTAAGTAAGAAAATATTGTAAAAGCTAATAAATCAAATCATAATAATGTTTCCTAAAATACGATTTAAAATTGGAAATTAAATAAATAAAATCCCTTTTAATTGCACGATGATCAAGTTTGCTTCAAAGATGGAAATGAACGTGAACAAAGGCAGTACACCCAAATACTTTGAGGGATATGTTAGAGTTCAAGCGAGAAGTAGGAAAAAATTCTTGAAGTTTTTGGATAGGTGACAAAAAAGAAAGAGTACGACACCGCATTCGATTGATAAGATATGTTGATGTTAAGATGGCCTCTCCCTGGAACAATTTTGACATATTTATGGTAAACATTACGGTACGAGCAACCTCAAGGAGGTAGGTATCTGTTTTTACGTTCGGCAACCCCATTATGTTGAGGGGTGTCAACGCATGAACTTTGGTGAATTATCCCATGTGTTTGTAGATCATCTTGTAATGTGGTATTGAAATATTAAGTACCATTATCAATGAGCAAGATCTGAATTTGGGTTTAGTTTGAATCATTTGATGAAATTTAATGAATACTGAACTAATATAGATTTCTTCTTTCAGTAGATAAACCCAACAAACCCTAGTATGATCATCTATAAATGTAACAAACCATTTGGGGTGAGTTCTGGAAGGAATTTGTGAAGGGCCACATAGATCGCTGTAAATCATAGTAAATGGTTTCGATAGTTTGTATGTGGATTTTTGAAAATCAAATGATCTTCTATTCGAAAAAAATAGAAGGAAATACACGTCTTAAATATTGAATGTTAGGGTGACCTATTCTATAATGCCATAATAGAATATCGCTATCCATAGAGACAAACATAGAATCGTAAATTACAATTTGACGTCGTTTACTCACATCAGCCTCTTCAAAGTAATAAATTCCTCACATTCTTTAACACTGCCAATCGTCTTCCCTGATGATATGTCCCGAAAGACACAATGAGATTGACAAAATTTAGCATAGCAATTAGAGTCTTTAATTAATTGAGTGACAGATAATAGATTAGATGACAAGTTTGGGACATGAAGGATAGATTTTAGGGTTATGAATTCAGAGATACGAATACTCCCTTTCCCGCAACAAATGAGAGTTATCTGTCCGCAATCTTAACTTTGATATTGCCAGCACATAGTATGACGAGAAAACATATGATAAGATTCCGTCGTGTGATTGGAAGCACTGGAGTCAATGATCCAAGGAGTTTTATATTTTGAGGAGATACTGCTAAGGAACTCGAAAGGTTGTGTGGAAGATCGACTTGATGTTTGAAAGTTGGTGAAGATTTGATAGAGTTGTTCCAATTGTTCACTGTTGAATGCTCCATTTTTTGTTTCTTTGGAGGTTCCTATTTGATTGGCCGAGACTTGATTGCCACGATTTTTAATATTGTCTCGATTTCTAATCTTTGGGCTTCCCATGTATATCCCAACAAATGTCTTCTTTGTGTCCAAGTTTTCGACAGTGTTCACACCATGGTTGCACCTTTTGCTTTTGGCTCGACCCATTTATAGCTTCTTTTGATAAAGTTGCCATTCTAGGCCCAAATCTAGAAGGCCCTAATTTTGAAATCCCACTATTTCCAAAATTAGTAAGTCCAACAGTAGGCCCAAAATTAGAAATATTAGGCCCAATTTGGCACGACCCGATTCTAGCTATAGAAAAAGAATTTGGCCCAACGTGTGCTGGCCCAAATTCATTCCCAATTGACCCAAAGCCTGAAGATAGAAGAGCCGACATCTCCACATCGCCGATCGTCCCCATCTTCATCATTACATTCTAGAGATTCTCCTTCCTTCTCACCTCTGCGAATACCTCTCGTGTTGAGGGAAGTGTCGCCGATGTAGGATTTGGCTTCTAACATCGTCAAGTTCGCGATTGAGGCCAGCAACGAACACACGCTCGTTTTCAAGCCTTTTTTGTACTTGACATTGTCTCTAGGGCATTCCCAGTCTTCTTCGGTACTGAGGTCATGTTCTTGCCAGAGAAAGGTCATCTCTAAGTAATAATCAATAAAGTTTCTTCCTCCCTATTTAGTCTGCCTGTAGCATTTTTTATTTCAAAGATTTGAGATAAATTTTCTGAGTCTGAATACATCTCCTTGACAGCATCCCACACGTCCTTCGTAGTTGGCAGGAAGATATATGTTTTCCCAATTGACAGCGCCATGGAATTTACCAGCCACGTGGAGTTTTTTGGATTTCCATTTTTGCAAGAGAACGGCATCAGTTGGCTTCTTCGTTTCTCCGGTTAGGTAACCTAGCTTTCCTTTGCCGTCAATTACCAATTTATTGATAGAGCCCATTCCCTGAAGTTCTTTCCATTCAATTTCTCTACCGTAAGTTGAAAGGAAGCATTATCTACTCCAATCGAGGCCATCGTAGAATTGATTTCTGCCTCGCTATGTGAGGATTCAGAGGTCATGGAACCTTTACTGTTGACGGGGACATCTGTCATTGATTTATGCCTTGCTCTACTACCACGAAAGCAGAAATTATTTTCTGTATTTCTTATTATTCAAATAACCAATATTATCCCAATTTATAATACAACCAGGTGAGGAAGAAAGGAAATGAATCTCCTATATTAGGAGAGAACAATTCACCTAATTGTATTCTACTAACTATGGTAATGTTTAAATATGGTATAGGAATAAATAAATTACAATCTTTTAGGATTTCTACAATACATCGACAGATTTGGCTTGAAAAATATACAAAACTAGTGTTTTAAAAAGCGTAAAGCGTAGCTAAGCATGAAGGCGAAGCTTCAAGCTTTACAAGCTTAAACGAGCCTAAGTGACGCCTAGACGTGAAAAAAGCGTTTTCTTATTTTTAATATTATTTAAATTTTTAA
>CAIGRB010103596.1:38289-50877 GCA_903798255.1 Fraxinus quadrangulata | reverse complement strand
TCTTGGGATGCATATAATTGATTTATATATTCTCTTTTATTTATGTTTTTATCTAATTCTTTTTCTAATTTTTCTTTTCCTTTTTCTTTTATAAATTTCTTAGTTTTATAAGGACTTCGAGGGCCTCTAGGTTTTTTCATAGTATAGTTATTCATTATTAGGCAAAATAATATTTTTTATTTTAAGCATAAATATCCTAAGGTCTTAATTGAAATCCTATTCATGTTATGATGACTTGATTATAAATTCTATATTAGGGGTATTTTTGGTGGTTTCTAAAATTAAATTAGTCAAAGATCATTTTGGAAATGCCATTCTTTTATTTGGATCATTTTCCTATATTTCCCATTTATGGTTTGGTTTGATTTGGTTCGAAAAATAAAATAATTTTGTTTGGTTTGAAATTTTTTCAAATCTCATGAAATGGTTTGAGTTGACAATATGACACAAACCGTCCAAATCGAATCTCATTTTCTCATACTTCTTATATCCGTGCTTGGAATCGTCTATGGAAAAACACATGAATATAAATTAGGAGATTTAAAATTTTTGAAATTGGATGTAGGAGATGTTTAGATGTTTTGTAGTCTCGCTCAGTACACGTACTTTGTGGGATTTGGTTCAAATACTTAAAGAGTTGTGTATTCATTTGAGATTTTTAAAGATTTAAAAGTTTAAATGTATTCGATTGAAACTTTTAAAGACTTTTTAAAAGTTTGGGTGTATTCAATTAAGATTTCTATAGATTTTTATAAAGTTTCTAAAAGTCACGGGATATTCAATTGAAACTTTTTAGAAGCCTCTATAAGTCATGAGGTGTTCAAATAGGTAGTGACTTTTGGAGAATTCTCTACTTATTGGACCTTTGGAAATTTTTTGGTGAAAATTTTAATAACAAATCTTAAAGAAAATCTTTCATATACTCTGAGATTTGTGAAAATTTCAAAGCTAAAAAAAAAGAACGTTTTTTTTTTCTTTTGATGCTATAATTTTCTCATATCTCTTCAATTCATTTGCTGTAATCAATTTATGATTATTCTATATGCATATGATTACTTTTGAATTGAAAGTATATGTAATTGTTTCAAAACGTAGAATTCCATATAATTGATCTATACATTTTTTTTTTGGTTAATAATAATTTGTGTTCTTAGAATTTATGTTAATTATGGGAAAACTTTTTGGTTATATTTTTATAAATTGATGTAAAAGTTTTTTTATTATTTTATTTGCGCCAAAATTGAATGACTGAACCGTGACTAGTGACTTTACACAAGAAAATTTTGTAGGCATCACGGTTCGCGAAAATGTTATTTAGGTAATAAAAAAGATTGTAATTTTCTAGGTATATAATAAATTTGCAAAATGAAAAGCATTTAAAAATCTTTAATCAAAATCCACAAAAATTCATGAAAGACTTTTATTAATTCTTAACAAATCCATAGAAATCACTTAAAATTTCAAAAAATCAACAAAAGTCACCTACTTAGAAAAAAGCCTTCAATAATTTGATTCATTTGCTAAAATTATCTACTATGATTCTCTTCTTATACCCATGCTTGGAATCATCTATGAAAAAATAAACGAAGACAAATTAGGAGATTTAAAATTATTGAAATTGGATGTAGGAGATGTTTAGATGTTTTGTAGTCTCACTCAGTATACATCGTGAGTTTTGGTTCAAATACTTAGTACATATTACTGTACGTCAGGTGACTTTTGAAAAAAATCTGAAACTCTTTAAAATGCCAAAAAAGGGGCATCAAACGGATGCGAAGAAAGCGCCCATAAAATTTAGGATGCAGAAAAGTTCGCCTTTTGCAACAATTGTATCGCTTTTTAAAAATTGACATTAATAAGATTTCTATGATACCAATTGATTTAGAGAAAGAAGCCCCTACGTTAAATGGTTGGCCATTTCTTAAAAAACTTAAAAAATTGGGATTAAAGAAGTGCTACACATACATAATTTTGTACATAATTACACGTGATACTGGATCCAACCTTTAATTCAAATCTCACTTTTATATCAATAGTGAGATCTTGTCCACATCACATTATGGACACCATCATGTGACCAAATTATGTACACTTGGACTTCCTAATAAATAACACAAGTTCTAAAAAATTGTTTAGAATTAGTAATATGTAGAAACAAATTATACATATTTACAAAGCAATGCACAATGAAACTTAAAAACACGGGCAAATAGTCGAGTATTTACAAAGTTAAAATGATTAATTTCACTAAGAAATGTACCACATAAGAATGTTCAAAAGAAACCTTAACAGAAAAGTGTATCATTAGTCGAATAGGCATGTATCTATTAAAAAAAATGAGAACCCGACTGAATAACCTCAACGGAGTAGACTACAAGATGCATCATTTAGTCGCACAAACTTCCCAAGAGAACTTGTCCATCTGGAAATAGCAAACATGCCAAAATAAAACTAGTCCTTTGATGATTTGTTAATGAGAGACTTGTGGATGTGTGGAATTACACCTCCTCCAGCAATGGTTCCTTTGATCAGAGTATCGAGTTCTTCATCACCTCGAATTGCAAGCTGGAGATGTCTTGGAGTAATACGTTTCACTTTCAGATCCTTACTTGCATTGCCGGCTAGTTCCAACACTTCAGCAGTTAAATACTCTAATATTGCTGCAGAGTAGACGGCTGCTGTTGCTCCCACCCTCCCGTTTGCCATGGTTCTTTCCTTCAAGAGACGATGTATCCTACCAACTGGAAACTGCAGAAGTATTTATGGACGTACATTTCAAAAAATGAAGACTTAGATGATATAATTTCACAAAGAATCAAGTACATGCGGAAAAGGTCAACCATCTAAGAATAATAGATTGTGGAGGATTTAAAGAACTAGTTCAACTCAAATCTCGTTATTTTGTCTTTATTTTTATACTATTTTCTTTTTGGGTGGTGGAAAGTTAAGCTCCATTTCTTTCCCCTCTTTTACAGAGGTGGGTATGCAGATTTGAATTACACATACTGAAGATTGGTACAGATCCCCGAATCCAAGAATTCTCATGAAGTGTAGCTTTGGCATGGAGGACCGGTTAAGATTCTGGATCTTTTTCTTCGGTTCTATCCAACCGACCATACCAAAAATTATAATGGTATTGTGAAGCTTCAGCAAATAAGGTAAGAAAAATGGTGTTATGCCCAAATCTAACACAATTATGCTATTAACCTTAGTTCACCAATAAATTAACAAAGCCATGAAATTCTTCAAAATTAAAGGTAGAAAATCATACAGAAGATATATATATCCTTCAGGTTGGTATTAGATAATGGCTAACATAGAACTGCTGATAATATAACCACAGCAGCATCATACCAGTACCAAGAGGTATATTGCTTATTTGCTTGATTTTAATGACTTTGGTGAAAGAAGTATCCTCCACGCACGAGTTAAAAAGGTTGGCAGACTGAATTGAACCCAACTAACCGCTCTACTAAAGAACTAGTGAAACTATACAAATGTCCAGGATCCAAATTCACATGAAACTAATCAAGATATGTACATTTTGCAATGTGATAATCCAACTAATCACGATATACTAATCAAGATACGTACATTTTGCAACGTGATAATCCAACTAATCACGATATACTATTACTATTAACAAAAATTAACGCACCATATACATGTACACTTTTAAGTGTTTGTTTGGCACAACTTATTTGAATTTTTTTTCCTCAAATGCATTTTCAATCACACATTCTCTCAACAATGTGAACCCATAACTTTTCCTTACTTTTTAACAATGCATTCTACCAAAAAAGAAAAAATCATTTTTCACTTCAAATAATCTCTCTCAACCAAACACTAATAAGTGACAAAACTTGGAAGTTGCCAATGAAAATGGCAGTGCATATAAATTGAGAAAAACAAATGAAAAATCTAAAGCACCAGCAGCACTTAGTTATACAACTTTTTATATAAGAATAGTAGTTTTATTAATTATAAAAGCTTAACTACAATTCTAAAGAGAATAAGGAATGCCCTTGAACTCCATCTTCATAGAAATCCTAAAGGATGTTAAGTCCCCCATTTGGCCTCCATTTTAATGCCCCAAAAATTTTAGAATTAAACGCCTGTCTCGGAGAAATTGTTGGAGCCAAAAAATTCATTTTTTGACTGTTGTGCTCCAACAAGGGGGCACCATTGTGAAACTAAAAAGTCAAAATTTGCTGCCAACCCATTTGTAACGGTTGGAAATTTGCTTAATTTTTGTGAAATAATTGGTCCCAAACAGGCGCTAAATTTTATTTGTTTTAATATGCTATATTTTTTATGTTTTGGAAAAAAAAAAAAAATAGGACTAAAATGAAATAGGTTTTAACATCAATTTTATTTTGACCAAATAATTAGATATCGATAGAGTGAGATTTAATATATCAATATTTGACTCTTTTTGTAGCTCGTAATTAATTAGAAGTTTTCAACTCGAGAAAAAATTGTTTTGGATAAAAACACATTAAGTTAGACCCAATTGAAAGAAAATAAGGATAAATAGAATTTTTAATAATTTATAACCCAATTCAATTTCTCTTCTTCCCGCACCGTGTGTGTATACATGACATAAGTTGAAATCATTAGTTGTTTTGATAAAGATAAATTCTAATTTTATTCTAATTAAAAATTCTACTACTCTGCTTCAATTCTAACCGTGTATTCTAAGTCAAACGAGACTGGATTCCAAATTTTACCATGTGTCCTATTTTAAAATGAAAATTTTAATTATACAATTGGTAATTAATTAAACTTGATTTATGATTTGAGTTTTTATGGTAGCCACATGTGACATGATAAATGTTGATTTTGATAATGATAATTTTTTTTTTTTTGTAATTTGATAAAGTTTAATAATAATCATAATTCTATTATTTGAAATCAATTCTTATTCAAATGTCGTATATTACACCGTTTTTAAATTCTAGTTGTATACAAACTCAATTGAGAATTTCAACTATAAATACTGTAAGAATTTCCATTATTTCACCACAAAAATAAAGAGAGCTACGGTAAAGAGAGAGAGAAGGAGAGGAAAAAGTATAGAAAAATAATAGAAAAACTTTTACATGCAAGATTTTATTCTTTTCAACCTTTCAAAATCAAGGTAAGACACTTTGTGCAAATGGTTTGTTTTCATATATATTTATATTCAATAATTTATGCATGAATTGTCAGTGGACTTTCAAGTTCGACCTAACGAAATGTGAAATCTTATGAGAATTCAAAATACTATTAATGGGTGTATCACTTGGTCATCGATATACTCCATAAAAAATGTGGTATAAAATGTCTATTTTTATTGTTATATAATTGAATTGTCTATGGAAAGTACACGTATCTTATTGAGTATTTTTAAATACTCATTTCTACAATAACTTTACATGTTAGTTTGGGTCGATTGAAACTGTGACGGGATGGTGATGCGGACTGCCAAGAGGATCGAGAGAAAAATAAACATTAAGTTTTTTTCTTCAATTTATTAGTTAGTTTTATTTGTTCAAGGACATGTTATTTAATTAGTAATTATGTTATTTTCTTAAAGATACAATTTTCATGTTTAGTTTAAATTTATGGAGATTCCATATTTTTTTAATATTATTTTATGGTTCCGCTTTTAATACAAACAAAAGTGAATTTTAGATAAAACTTCAAAGTTTATGGAAATTGGGCGTTGCATCCATTATTTCCTATTAAATTATAATTTATTTTTCTCTCTCTCCTTATCAGCCACATATTCTCCAATAAAATAATATTACACGTACACACAAAAAAATTTTCTTATTTTTTAACAATACATTCTCCAAAAAATTACTATTCCTCTCATTATAATGTGAAATAATGAGAGCAAAACATGCGCGAAAAGTTGGCTTTATCCTACAAGCCAGAACTTCTTGGTCCAATGTCTTTCAAAAAGTTTATTGTTTCCCTCTGACCAAATACCCAATACATAGTTATATTTTCAAAGATTAATACAGAACATCTACTTAAGAAGAACCAACTAAAAACATAGCATCCTAAAAAAGTACACCATGGCCGTCTTGCACTATCACAACGTAAAAATGATCAAATACATTATGAATCCTTTCTACACATCACATACCACGAAGGGATAGAGACAAATAAGGACACTTCTTTTGAACCAATTAACAAGTATTAATTTTTTTCATCAAACACCACAAAACACCTTAAGTCTGTACGGGGAGCAAGAATTCCAAATGAACCTAAATAGGGCAAAGATGGGTAGTTTTCCAAATCAACAAAGAGTTCGGAAGAATGGTTTGCAAGAAAAATAGTCCAATGACTCTAATCCACAACCTTTTGTCAATTCAAGAAGGTTTCAAATAAACTTTATCAAGATTTGTCAATAAAAATGACAAATCCGAAATCTCTCAATCCCTTAAGTTTCTTTGGAACAGAGAATCCAATTCATTCTGTACCATTTTCAGATAGAGAATTGAATTATAGGAACACATTTAAGCAAAGAAATATTGTAGGGTCTAAGAAATGAAGAAGACATAAACAAACCCAACCTTCCTCTCATAAGAAATCCTATCCCCTGCAACCACACCCCATATTGCAAACGGGCTTAGAGTTGTTTGCTGACACACACTACTATGACTCTATAGAAAATAAGGAAATTCCTAAGACAGGAACTTTCAAGGGTTTCTGAGGAAACCTCTCACCATTCTTTTACTGTACCGCCCGTTTTTTCAAAACAATGCTTGCTTTAAACAATTACAACACATTTCTCAGAGAACACTTAGTTATAGAGTCAAATGGTGGAGTGTGATTTGAGTATCAATTGTTCCCATCTGTTAGCAGTCCGTCAGTTGGTAACACAAGTAATCAGGTAGAGTTGCATGTGCTATATTAAATCTAGGCACGACTTAAAACCCTGAAACTGAGCAAACAATGCATGCCCATTTAATCATGACAATCAAGTCTCCTGAGACCATGCAATCTAGAGTGACCAAGCCAAATTCTGGTTATATGAATTAATCGCCAACTTCAACTGAACGCAGAAATGCAACATATCCTGAGGTAGTTTAATGTTTGGGTTATTTGCATGGTTGGAGGGGATTTTCTGGTTACATACATATTAGAGACTGTTCTTCCAGTCTCTCATTACCAGTTGTTTGATGAGTGCCAGTTACGTCATAGTCATGAGTTGACATCATATTATTGTTTATATCTCTCTGTTGAAGACTGCCCTTGTCTCCATGTATATTTGTTCAAATGTGGAAGATACTAACGAATTCCTAAAACTGATTCTTCTTATATTTTTAATTCCAAAACAACCGTTGTGAAAATAAACATATCTGCTATCATAGTTGTTAAACACATGACTTAATCATACGATCCTGGGTTCCAAATTCATCGAACTAATGGGATCACATGAAAAAAGGAGTAAGGACCACTTAGTCCAGTAGGGTAGTATGAGATTGGGTTGCAAGATACTTCGATCATGAATCCCAATTCACTTTACTTGTCTTAAAGTACCTTATAAATTTTTAGATTTTTATCGCTTAAAATCATAACCATAAAACATATAAATAATTTAAAGGTACCTATTTAGTAGCGCCAATCTATATGAAGTTGAATAGATTTTTAAAGCAACCAATTTATTCCGATCAGACGAAGCTTTGATCAGCAGAACTGACATCTGTCTGCGGGTATGTTTTATTTTCCTGTAGAAAACTTTAGACTTCTAAGTAGGTCCACATTTTTGCAGGCCAATTTAGACTTAAAGATGTCAATGTCAAGTCAGGAAAAAGCTTGAAGCCATAAGAAGTTCCGAGCTGTTAATAGCTAATTCAGATTTTATTAAAATCACACATGTTCAAACATTGCATCCACCAGCCAAAAGAGGAAGTGTTGACACCACTGAAAGATACACTCCTCTTTATATGTAGCACGTAGATCATAGAACATTAGCACAAGTACAGATAGAGCCACTAATATTTAGCAAAAAATCTGAATTTGAGTTAACTACGAAGTCAAACTCAAAGACTTCTAGTCATCAGGAATAATACTTAACAAAAAAAGGAAAGTTTTTTTTATAATAATCATCATAAATAACAACGTTCCTTAAGAACAATAAGCAGCAGCCAATTTTCAAACCAAACACCAAATAGATAAACAAACACACAATTACTCCAAAATTAACCTCACTTATAACTACAAACAGAACATAAAAAACGATCAAGACCCTACAAACGTTCCACAAACAAAACAAATCATTTTCAAAGCCCAAAAAAAATTAAACAAAATCCAAACAGATACACGAATCAAAAATAAATTTACAAATTCTAAAAGGGAGAATGAGGATAGGGGGGCACCTGGAGTCCGGCACGAGATGATCGAGAGATGGATTTCTTCTTATCCTTGTCCTTGCTTCCCCCTGCGACCGAGGACTTGACCATAATCAATCCTTTTGCACCTTTTCCCGACATTTTCACGCCGATTTATTCGATAATACTCAAATCTATTAGGAAGTATTCGTAGTTAGAACAAGCCGACGAAGCGAAGAGCAGAGAAATGATCTGGGATTGGGGTGGGTATTTGGAGTATAATGACGCAATTACCCTTAACTTTCGTATATTTCTTTAAGTAAATTGTAGCAGAGATCACTTAAGGTTCACAATACTTGCAACTAGGTCGGTCAACTTTGTTTTAGACTTTAAATTTACGAGCAATTAGGTCGCTCAGTTTGAATTTTGTCGACGACGCTGATTACATATTCGTCAAAACTAACGACGTGCCAACATATCAATCAATTACTCTTGCAAGTGAGGCCGCTCATCATACTAGAAACTAGGTCACTAAACTTTTACCATACTTATAACTAGATTAGCGAACTTCAATTTAGTGCCATCAATTTAACTTGCTCTAATTTACGATCAATCAAGTCACTTAGTTAAGTGAAGAAAATGGCCAAAATTGTAGGGTTTCTTCCATACCTACAGTAATTGGAGATAGATCATAATGCTAATGTGCAATAGGGATGACAACTGACGGCCAGAAACAATTATCCCTTTCCTTGCTCCATCTAGATTTTCGAGGGCAGGAAAGAGGGTGTTTCCAAGAGAATCTCTATTTAAAAGTGAAAACCCGAAATAGGCTAACCAAGAGGGGGGGTAAATTGATTATTAAAACTTTTTCGTTAATTACTCAAGATTTTAAACAAATGAACATACAAATGATAGAAAAATAACTAAACAAAAGTAAACACGTAAATGAAACGATATGAGCTTGCACAAAGTAAAAACGTTAGGTAAAAAGGGTTAGAGAGTGCAAACGATATAATATGTAGGTTCCATCCAATGCAATGATCTACGTCCCCCGTTACCAAGTTCTTTGGCAAGAGTAAGGCATTTTTTACTATATTGATTGACTTATGGTGCAATCCAATCTTTTACAACGCTTCCGGTGACTTACAATCCAGGAGCACCGATCCTTTTACAATTTTGAATTTTTCGGGACTTCAACACGACCCACAATTCAAAATGAATTTACAAAAGGAATCTTATCTTCTTATCGAACAATAGAATCAAAGTTGAGAACAGGAAGATAAGAGGCAAACACTTCAATAGTTGGCAACGAATATAGCTCAAAGTGTTGGGTTGAAAAACTTTTGAAGAAATAAGTATTTTCACAAAATTAATCACTCAAAAGTTTTTCAANTACCGGACGTCCGATATATATCGGACGTCCGGTATATATCGGACGGTTAATTAGCCGTTTTGTCAGAAAATCAGAATGGTTGAATTTTTGACCGTAGGAGCCAAAACAATCATACTGGAAGTCCGGTACAACATTTTTTGCTCGAAACGTCCTCGCTTTAATTTTTCTCAAATGTAAGTGTTGGAGAAGCGTTAAAATATTTTTCAAAGTATTTGTCATATTTAAAATACGTGTTTCGATTTTTACATTTGAAAAACATATTTTTCGAGTAAAATATTTTTGTCGTGAATTTGGACCGTAAAATCGAAACTTTGAGCTCGTCACGATTCATTACCAAGTATTGAAATATTTTACCTTTAAATATAGTTGTGAAAAGTCTAAGTACTTTATTTGAACATCTTGATGTGCATTACTTGACAGTATTTCGACTTTTGTCTCAATTTTTATTGAGACATCTTTTTGCGGGTTTTGCAATATCATTCTTCATAGCCTTGATTGATTGATTCTGTTTCCACGTTGATCATTGTATGTAAATTGCTTGGCCACGAACTTCGTGTCATCAATTTTAGTCATGTACAATAATCACTATGGACACTTGCAATCAATTTGTTAGTAATAAACATAATTTGTTTGTGATAATCAAACGAGACGTCAATCATAGGTCAACAATTTTTTTTTCCTTTTTGATTATGACAAACACAATGATTTGCAAAGTATAAGTTGAACAAATTGATGAGTAATAAAATTTTCATACATGTATTCCCCCGATTTATTTTACTACAATTCCCCATGTTTAAATATGATCATGCAAATATACAATCATGCAAATATTTTCTATCTCTTCCCCCTGTTTAAATATAATCATGCAAATATATAATCATACAAACCTCTTCTATCTCTTTCCCCTTTTGACATAAGCAAAAAGTACGGAATCAAGTAAGAACAGTCAATTATAGAGAGAGTACCAATAAAACAGCTAATAGACATTGCATAATCATTTCAATATTTAAGGATAGTTAAGTACAGAATCAAAACGTTCAACCATAGTTTAAAGCAGTTTTAAGACAACAATGAAAACTACGGTCCTGGAGGAGGAGGATGTGGAAATCGAGCAACCATGTCGACAAAGAAAGAGGTCATCTGATCTTGCATAGTAGTCTGTCATGCGAGGATCGTGTCCTGCTGAGCTCGTACGTGACGAAGTTCCCCGCTTATCTCATCAACAGACGTAGTGAGAGAGTCTATCCGCCCATGCAAAAGAGAGAGCCGGTCTTCGTCAAATCCTAGTCCAGTTGGTTGGGAAGCTCAAAATCTCGAAGGGCCGGTGGTAGGAGGAGTGCCCTCGTCATCGTCATCGTCGTACTCATCTTCTTCAATCGGCAACGTAGACGGCCCCGAGGATGGGTCGAACCCCTTTGTTTCAGTTACCCATTGTCCATTTTTCTTAACAATTTTCATGCGTTTAAGGATGGTGGAACTAATGGTATCGGTGGGACGAAGTTTAATGAAAGCTTTGTCATTAAGAGGAATGTCGAAATGTTTAAAAATCTTGGTCAAAAGCATGCCATATGGAAAAGCCTCGGCTATACATGAACAGTGTATTAGTTTCATGAGGCCCAATGCAATGGTCGATAAATCAACTCGCCAACCGACAAGGAAAGAGTTGAGAATGAAGAGGTCAAAACAATTTACTTCATCCCGATGCCCCTTCCTAGGTAGAATAACATTAGCAATGATGTTTTGCAAGACTCTACAAGGTAGAGTGAGTTGATTTGTTGAAATTTTAGTAATGTTTTCGAAATTCTTACCCGTAACACGACGGCAAGTGTTGGTCGGGTTATAGCCTTCCAGCGAAGAGTGGGTTTTGTGCACATTGGTTTGGACATCACAAGGTTCAAGTTCAAGGAGAGTACAAAGAAGTAGTTTTGAAACCGTGATGCGAGTGTTTTTGATAAAGCACGAAGTATCTCCTTGTCGTGAAGAGAAGGTCATGTTTTGATAAAATTCTTGCATTAAACGTGGATAAACATTTTCTTCTAATGATCAAATTGGTACCCAACCCATTGTTATGAAAGGTTCCTCAATCCTAAATGCGGGTGTTCAATAGAAAAAGAGGGAAAATTAACGTTTTTACCTAGTAAAGTGGGTAGCTTCGCAAAGGGGTTCGTCGGCGTCGTCTCGGTTTCAAAGTCCATTTCTTTGTCAGATGATGGAGGTGGAGAGCGACGAACGGTGTGCTTGACCCTCTTTCCTCTACCTCAAGAAGTCGACATTTTTAAAAAAAAAATGAGGATTTTCGAATTTTAGGGCTTGAAGAGATTTTTTTTAAAAAAAAATTGGATTTTGGATTGGAATCTTGAATAGAAGATATAGAGTGTTGGAAAAAGTTTGTAAAGTAGTAGAATTGTTGATTAATAGTCGGATTTTGAGCAAAAAATAAGGTGGGAAGTGAAATTTGAATTCTAGAGCTCAGATTTGAAAAAAAAATTGATGAAATGCCGATGAAGGGGATTTTTGAGATTGGAAATTGATTAGAGAAGAGAAAAATTGAGAGATTTGATGAGAAATGGGTTTGATTTGAAGTTGGTAGAGAGGGGAGTGAAAATAGAATGAAGAAATGGAGAAGAAAATGATGGAATCGTGATTTTAAAACTAAAATTTTTGTATATCGGACGTCCGATATTTTTTTTTAAATAAAAGCAATGAGAAGTTTAATTTTGAAAGCAATTTGACTCGATAAGACCCAAACTTCGTCTAATGAACGTGATATGATCGGGTGCAAGAGGTTTTGTGAATATATCGGCCAAATGGTTTTCTGTGGCTACATAGTCTAGTAATATATCGTCGTGTCGATCATGATCCCAGAAA
>CAIGRB010103596.1:11864-22157 GCA_903798255.1 Fraxinus quadrangulata | reverse complement strand
TCGTATATTTGGGGCCAGCTTGTAAGACCTTGCATCTTTTAAGGCAAGTCTTATCTCATGATTTTTTTATTATCGAAGGCGAGTCGTAACTCATGAATTTTTTATTATGAGAGGCGGTATCTTGGAATCTTCGTTCCTTGAATAGAGGAAAATGCACTAACTTGGAGTCCTCGCTCTTTGAAAAAAGGAAGAGGCGAAATCTAGAAATACTTGCCCTTGATAAAGGAGCATCTTTGTAGTTGAGCCAGACGTTATTGCCTATACTGTATGGTATCAGGCATTCTTTCCCATTAAATAGAAGCATTTACACATTCTGCTTATTTAATGTGAGATGATTGTATGAGCAGGTAATGGCTGGTGGTTTAGTTTATGTACATAATTTATCGGCAGCTGTCCCCGTTGGTCTTCTTGGACTGCTCTATTATCCCAGGTAATGTCAATATTCTACATGTGAAAAAGTATCAGCATATTACAGATAAAAATTACGAGCTTCGTACTTCAATACTAACTTTTTGTGCTGCTATTTTTCCAGCTAATGGGA
This sequence comes from Fraxinus quadrangulata, assembly GCA_903798255.1. NCBI lineage: Eukaryota > Viridiplantae > Streptophyta > Magnoliopsida > Lamiales > Oleaceae > Fraxinus > Fraxinus quadrangulata. The sequence continues at coordinate 21,616 of CAIGRB010103596.1, read as the reverse complement.
AGTGTAATTTTGAGTGCCTTTTGATAGTAGTTGCAATTCTCATTAAGTTGCACTGTCTTTTTGGCATGCTTTATTTTCCTTGATGGTTTAATAATGTTTTTGTTTCCTTGATTCAGCCACTGCCCATTTTAGGGAGGAAAACATTTAGAAACTAACGCAGCAATGTCAAATTCATCTCTTTTATTTTCTCAAGTAGCTTTCAAACTTTACTTCCGACCTTAATCTATACCTCGTTTTCTACCATCATCGAGGTTAGTCAATTTTGTAATACAATGTTTGATAAGGAGGATTGAATAACAGTGAAAACTATTAAGGAAGACAAATGCTTTTGTGGGAGGAAAAAGCCGCTGGAAGTAAGTATAGTTTTTATTTTTCCTCTAAATTTCTGATAGAACGAGTACTTGTATTTTATTTTCAGGTACTCAACATTTGTGAACTAGGAGCTGTGGTGGCCTAATTTCCCAATTTTAGTTTACTTTAAGGAGAAACAAATAAAGTGCACTTCTTCCCAATAATTTTTGTAAGTATCTAACTGCCTTGAGACTCGAGGGGTGTCTTGTTGGGGGTCACCAGTTTATAGCTCATGACAGTTTTATGTTTTGTTTATTAATCTGCTAAATGCCTCCGCTTTCCAACAGAACGGAAAGCAACTCTACGATGTTATGGTCGAAAGATGTGGTTCTTCAAAAACTATTGCACCCAAATAGTTGCAAAATGTATTATAATGAGCCAGATTTATGAGATCAAGCAATTGGACAAGGGATGAAAATCATGTGTAATTTGTAATACATCTAGGATATGCATTACTAAACATGAAAAGACTTTAGAATAGACAAGATTTTTGTTTCGTTCCCTTACTCAGCGGTCTACCCTACCAAACAAGCCACTAATCTTTTGCTTTGGTTGCTTGCTTAAACATCAAGAGTTTCTATTAAATTTATAGAAAATGCTCTCCTGGATAAAATGTATTTCTTCAAGATAGATTACTTGGACGTGGATGATTATTGAGAAGGATGCGAGCGGCTACTAAATATAAGTCTTATTCCCCTATTGTACCATTTGCCCAGTGTCTCTCTAATTCCAATCTTCCACTTTCTAGGTGTGTCTCCTACCATTTAAAGAAGGAAATATCATTGACCTCTAGCCAGATTGAGGAACAAAAAATAACAAACACGAACATGGCCCAGAAGGTATTCCAGCCGTACACTAACTATTGGAATTTAATAACATTTCTTTCCTCAAATGGTTGGACAAATGTCAAGAAAAATGGAAGGTTGAGATTAAAAAGATGTCCATCAGATATGATACAATTGGGGAATAGGACTTCATAAGTAGCTCCTCTCATCCTCCTAAAAAATGGGTCCTATCTTAGCACACAATTTACCTATAAGTAGGAGAGATGAATGAATTTGGCCAGGTCTTATGGGGCTCAAAGAAGCTTATGGGGCAGTAGAAGTCGTGTTTCACATATGATGATTTTGGTGAGTTGGATGGTTTGACTGATTTGTAATTTTTTTAAGTGATCGTAACTTTTCAGGTAGGATTTTCGTGCGACATGTAGTATTGAGGGGGAACAAAATCTGGCGAATAATGGATTGACCCTTGAAAAGCAATTTGACGAGTAAACCATAACCATAGTATGAGATAAGTGAGTAATGAGACATTTTACTCTAGTCCATTTAAGTTAAAATAAAAATTGACGATAAACGTGGAAATCCACAAGATCATGGTTACCTTTACAAAATTTGGTGTAAATTTGACTATCAATTACAAGAATAATTATCTTGTGATTTGGGTAAGTTTCTTGCATGGCGAAATCATACCATCTTCAATGCTATGCGAGCACGATTATATAATGTCTGCTCGAAAGTTTTTTTCTTTGATTTTGATGGTTTTTAGGCGTTCTTCGTTTGTTAGAGGTACGAAAAATCAGTGCTTGTTAATTTTTTCGATGCTAATTTTGAAAATTTAATAATCACCCAAAATTAGTGTAGTATAATTTGGGTAGTATTTCTGAACCTACCACGTAGGTGATTTTGGCCTTTGTCAATTTTCTTCCAATTCTACCTTTTTAAAAATGATAATTTTACAGAATAAAAATTCAATTATACATAAAAAAAAAATTGCTTATAAATAAAAATACAATCATTAAAAAAGTTTATCTGTAAGAAAAGAATTACTTATAAATAAATAATGACTATAAGAAAAAAAATTCTTTTTTATATAAAAAAATTGTTTATAAAGTAAAAAATACATCTATTAAGATAAAAATTCATTTTTAAAACATAATATCACTTATGAATAGTAAAAATAATTTATAAAGTAATTTAATGTTTTTTAAAAAATTTAGAACTGCTAGATAATAATTTTTTAAGCAAGGATTGGACTCTTTTAAAAATTACTATTAAAAATTATATAAAATCATATCCTTCATAAATGTCCAAAGCGAATATTTTAAATAGAGTAATGCTACTTGTACATAATGATTTACATACAGATTGGGTGTATAAAGAGAGTGAGAAAGTTAATTTATTTTTATTTAATTTAAGAAATTTTGATCCAATCATATCACATCACACTACATCATATATACGTAAACAATTACAATAATACTAAATATACATTCTTTACTTTACATTGTTTTTTATATCACCCATGTTTTCAAAAAATTGTAGGTGGAAAAAGTGGTTTTTTCTGTCCAATTGTGTGCTGTCATATGATAAAAAATAATGATATAAAAAATGATGTATATGTAATATGATTGAAGCCATTATATAAATCATTATATATATGTAGCACAATTATTTTGAAAAAAAAGAAAGAAAAAGAAACCCTAGTAACCATAACTCTAGAGCAGACCTTCAGCATAGATATCATAAGATGTTAAGTAGAGGATTGAGCTGGTGGGTCTGAGTAGCCTATGCTTGTTCGGGAACAATTGGAAAGGTGGAGAGAAAAAGGAAATAAGAAGAGTACATTTGATTGTTACTATTTTTTAAGGAAAATATGTTTTTCAGCTAATTTCTCATTTTTGTGTTGTTTGATTTATAATGTTTTTCATGAAAAATATTTTCCTACTTTTGGTCAAGTGATCATATTTTCCTTGAAAACAAAGAAAATATTTTATTCAGGAAGAAGTGGTTTTTATTTTCCAAGGAATTCACTCTCACTTTCTCTCTCTCGTCCATCTACTTTCTCTCATCTATCCACTAATAAAAAATTTGATAAATATAATATTTTTAAAGTTGAAAATAAATTAATCAAACACATTTAATTAATAATTTTTAGATAATTAAATTGTCTATAATTTATAAGCAATTGGACAGGAGAAATGCTCATAATTCTTTCCATATAAATTCAAGTGTAAATTGAAGAGGGGCATGTACGCCTTTTTTCTTTCCTCTTTTTCAATTGGGTTAGGTTATTACTGTAAAATGTTCTGACAATTTTTTTTTGTAGTATAGTTAGAAAATGAATAAAGCTATACGTACAGTTCCCTTTTGCCAGGAAGTTTACACGGAAATTTGAATTTGTTGACGTGGCAATAATTTGACCAAAAAAATAAAAAAATGAAAAGAAAAAGAAAAGAAACGCACTCTATCAAAACACCCACTCACGTGCACTTTATTTCCCCAAAATAGAAGACCACGAAATAAATTTATTAATAGTTCCCAATTAATTTTTTACCTTTTTGTCTCAATTTTCGGCGTCATTACATTATGTCAAATGAAATCGAAATGCTGCATTCTTAATACAATTTCAAAGTGTTCACAATTTAATTTTTCACGTTAACGACACGTGAAACGACCAATCGTAAATGTTGCGGCACGCAAAGTATCCTGTTTCAAACTAATATTTTGAGAATTTCGATAACATGCTCATTTTAAAAATTATTCGATGCATGAAACGGTCAATTGTAGCAAATGTTCGGATAACGTATGATCGTTGAAATTTTTTTATAGCTAGCATGTTATCAAAATTTTTGAAATATTAGTTTGAAATACGCTAATTTGGTGTGTCGTAACTTTTACTACGATTGACCATTTCATATGTTGTTAAAGATGTGAAAAATTAGGCTGTGAACATTTTGAAATAATATTAAGAATGCAATATTTCGATTTAATTGACAAAAACATAAAAACTTAATTGGTAACCACAAATAAATTTATTTAGTGGTCTTCTATTTTGGGGGAATTAAAGTGGAGAGCACGTGAGTGGGTGTTTTGATGGAGTGGATTTTTTTTTTTTTAAAAAAAAAAACCACATCAGCCTTATAATTAGCAGAGTTCCCCTTTTTTATATTGAATAATGATATTTACAGTGAAATTTATCGGTAGTCTTTTTACGTGACATATATGTGACAGTTTGTGATTTGATGTATTAATGTAATAATTTTTTTTTTTTGACTTCTACATTAAATCACAAATCGTCATATATATACAATGTATGAAGATTATTAGTAGTCTTTATTACGAATAACATTACTATTTTTTATTAGTTAACCCATACGTGTAGCACACAAAATTTAAAAAGGTATGTTGACTTATGTAATTTGATCGAGCCGACTTTAGAGACCATAACTCACCACTTGTCATGTGACAATCATGTCGCAATTTCTAACTCATTTATAAGTTTTTAGTCTTTCCAAACACAAGCTAAGTGGCTCGACCATTTCACCATACTTCAGAAAAAAAAAAAAAACCCGCGTGCACAGCCCACACGACTCATTTAACTGTGAAATCAATTCGTGCGAATTTTCGGAAGGGGGATGTGTTGCACCAAAATACAAAGATAGGGGCATTTACGCAAATTTTGAAAAGATTGGGGGCGAATAAGCCGATTCCTTTGTGCAGCACATCACTTTTAATCAACCAATGAGGAAAAGGCACGTTCATTTGTTATTATTCCATTGCTCTAATTTTTTCTCTTTTAGACTTTTATACAAAAAAGCAACCACGTGAGTCTTTCACAATCCCTTTAATAAGTCCACTGCTAGTGGAATTCAAAATATCTTCTTTACTTCCCCCATCGAACACTCCAACCACACATTTAGGCCCGTTTGACAAGTCTATTTCTTTCAAAATAAATTTTTTAAGAGGTTACTTTAATTCAATTTTCTTTAAAAATTCTTTTAATCGGACAGTACTCTTACAAAATTATTTCACTAAAAACTTTTGACTTTTCAAAATATCAAATAGCCCATAAAAATTCATAATTTTTTTCTACCACCACACATTTTCAAGGGTTTTACCATTTGTAAAGAGGAAATGCACAGATGATTTTACAAGTGTTGGGATGAAAATACTTGATTGATTGTTTTAACTATGTTTTTTTTACCCAAAATTCAATGAAATGTTTCCATCTGACATTTTGTAAATTTTCTCTATACATGTAGCATCGTTCCATTTTCAAATGCCAAAGTTTTTTATTTTGACATTTTTTTTCATTTGCCTTTTATTTTTAGACATTTCTATCCAAAATGTCGACAGAGCAAATGATTGTCCCTCCTAATTGTGCAATCTGTGCCAGCTGACGCTTCCCAACCAGCTAATTCTATCCAACTGGACTGCAATCATGAAATGACGATGAAATCAAATAAGTCTGTCTAATCAAAGGAGCCGAAGAAACATCAAAGATCAAAGTGGGAATAGGGCCTGCGAAAAGCTTAGAGTGAATATAAATGTGAAGAAATAAAAGTGCAGAATATGTTATTAAAGGTTAAAAACTATCCCTACACTTTTTATTCTGAAAAAAAACCCAAAAGATGAAAATCCCAGATATACCAAAGATTGTGGAGGCACTAAACAATTCCATGTAAAACCAGGAGTGAAGCACAAATCTTGTAGCAGCACTCCACAATGGAACTTAACAAACCATTACAAAAGAGAAAATGGTTCCTCCCATTAGTTTTTTCCCTCTTGATATCCTCTCTACTCGTAATATTAACCCTTTTCACTGATACCCCATTACACAAAAAACCCACCAAAATCAAGCCTCAAATTCCAATTTTTGTTGAATCAAAGCTAAATATAACCCCAACACTGCCCAGTTCAAGAAATCCAAAACTGGCCTATTTGATCTCAGGATCAAGTGGGGATTATGAGAGTCTAAAGAGGACACTAAAAGCCCTTTATCATCCATTAAACCAGTATGTTTTGCACTTGGATCTTGAGGCACCAGCCGAGGAGAGAATTGAGTTGGTGAATTTTGTGAAAAATGAGCAATTATTTGTGCAATTTGGGAATGTGAGGGTTGTGAAAAAGTCTAATTTGGTTACTTACAGAGGCCCCACTATGGTTAGTAATACACTTCATGCTGCTGCCATTTTGTTGAAGGAAGGTGGAGAGTGGGATTGGTTTATCAATTTGAGTGCTTCTGATTATCCTTTGGTGACTCAAGATGGTATATTTTTGATGAATCATATGCTTATTTTTCTATTGTTTAGTTGGTCAAATGCAGTATTTTAATGGATTTATTTTTTTTCTTGGAATTCCAATTGTTTAAGTTGAAAATACACAAACTTCGGCTTATTTCGACACATGGGCAAGAAAAAAGTTACTTAAAAGCAAATTTTACTCAATTTTTTGGTTAACCTAACATGATTAATTGTTTGCTGCAATGTTTAGAAGAATTAAGCTAATGCTTCATTTGAACTTTCTAATGTCTTGAGTTTTTGTTTTATTGTGTTGGGTAACAGATTTGCTTCATACTTTATCAACTATTCCAAGAGACCTTAATTTTATTGAGCACACTAGTGACATTGGCTGGAAAGAGTATGTATTCCTTTCCCTCGTGTTGATTGTGAAATATTTTATTAGTTTCAAGGAATATGCATTCTTGGACAACATTGGACAGCACAAAATACAAGATTTTAGTTTGTTTATTGTTCACAGTATCTGACAAGTAAAAAATGTGGCCCTGCAGTTTCCTTATAAAATGTGTTTCAATTTGCTAGGTTTCAGAGAGCCACGCCCGTGATAATCGACCCGGGGCTCTATAGCCTGCAAAAATCCGATCTTTTTTGGATCACAGAGAAACGGATAAAACCTACAGCATTTAAGCTTTTCACAGGTTAGGATGATGCATCTTTAAGGGTACACTCCGTTTTTCACTAGTCTTTTGATGTATTTCACTACACAAGATAATCAAGTCGCTGCACGTAGGTATTTATTCGTGATATTTTGAATATTGAAGATTGAGTACTGTGTTTGAAACTAGAACATGTTTGAGAACACAAGTCAAATTTAGTTGAAGTATGGCTTTTTTAGCTCTTTTTGCATTCGCATACGTCCTTCTTAATCAATCTGCACTGTAGTTTCTGTTTGTACTGGAAACTCAAAACTCTTCATAATTCTTAAATTTACTTCTCCACAAGTTAATTTCAGAATTTGGAAGAGAAATTGTAGGGAGAATTATTTAAATATCCACTGAATGCTCAAATCAAATGTCTATGTTACTGCAAAATACTAAGCCCCGGTTTGATGGCCATTATTCAGAGAAAATGGAGTTTTGAATAGTAATTTTTTGGAGAATGCATGGTTAAAAAGTACGGAAAAGTTTAGGGTTTACGTGCAAAATATTTTATTGTGTAAATGTGTGGTTGAAAAAGAGTATGAGAATTAAGGAGTTTTAATGTAATGTTTGTCAAACAGGAGCTAAATAACTTTTGTCTCTTCTGCGTTTTCTACACAGGCTCTGCTTGGATGATGCTTTCTCGACCCTTCATAGAGTTCTGTTTATGGGGTTGGGACGACCTCCCGAGGACTGTGTTAATGTATTATGCCAACTTTCTTTCATCACCGGAAGGCTACTTTCACACGGTCATATGCAATGCTGAAGAATTTCGAAACACAACTGTGAACCACGACCTCCATTTCATCTCGTGGGACAACCCTCCGAAGCAGCATCCACATTTCCTCACAGACGATGAATATCAGAGAATGGTCGACAGCAATGCCCCGTTCGCAAGAAAATTTGGCAGGAATGGAGCTATTCTAGACAAGATCGATTCTGAACTTCTAGGACGCGAAGCTGATGGGTTCGTTCCTGGCAGTTGGTTTGATGGACACGGCCAGGGCACAAATGGAACTTCTGAGCATTACATTCTTCCAAATATGACTGCATTTAGACCAGGTTATGGTGCTCAAAGGCTTAAAAATCTTATCAATGGTTTGATCTTCGATAAAGATTTCCATGCAAAGCATTGTCTTTAGCACTTTAGATGATAATGTTGTCACTTTGAAGTAACACAATAGATTATTTATACCACATTAAATCTGGGAATACAGATCCAGAGTTGTTTAACATAGTATCGGAACAAATAAGTGTTGTTGCCTCTTATTTATGAAAATTGTGCAATTTTTGTCCTTTACTAAAAAATAGGGTCTGCATATGGGTCGGCATGTTGAATGTAAATTTGAATAAATGAAATTGTCCACACTCTATTATCTCTTGAAGTTTTTTAATGAGGCGGTTCAATATTTAGATTACATGAAATAAGCTTGAAAATTTTATTTGTTCTAATTTCGAAAATGGGTTAATAACATTGTTAGTCAAAGTTTCATCTTAGTGGCTAAACTTTTATTGGTTGACTCTCCTTATCAAGAGATTCCATCTAGTCCGAGGTGAAAGTGGTATGAACCCGTAGGATCTCTAAAGATGAGTACGCCCGGATCTGATTCACTTGCAGGTATTCAAGAACAAGCCCCTCTAGAGATGAATGTGAAGCTCACTCAATCACTGTAGATTCTGTAGCATCAATGTCAATTACCTTTCTTCTATTCTAAGAAGAAATCCCATTATTGCTGAGAGAGGTAATTCCTTTAGGCCACTTACTGGAACCCAAAGAATCCTATTTGCTTCCCTTTTCATTATTCATTGCCTTTCCTTTTACTTTGAATGAAGCTTTGAGTCAAATCTACATCTTTCTTGTTTATTTCCTTTTGCTTGACATGTAGGACTATTTCTATAGTTCGCATACGGTCTTGCAGTAATAGGGAAGCCCCTTTCGTTGTCTGCATTGCCATCTCAATTAGTAAGGGTACAGTAACTTTCCCCGTTCTGCCTCCACTCCGCCCTCCATCCAGTAGATCTTCACCTAGATAGGACTCTTAACTCTCGAATGAGGGCAACTCAACCTATTAGATTGTTGACCCGGCTTCTAACTTTGTTTTAGGCTGAATTAATTTTAGGCCTAATCTGGGCATGGAATGATTTTCACCACCTACATGTTAGATGTGTTCGTTTGACCTCTACCCGTACCTTTGCTATCTATGTTCTGTTCCAACCACTATAGCGATTTATGCTATTGGTGTGGTGCTTCTTTCGGAAGCTCAACCAATCTGGAGAAACCACTTCTGGCTTTGCCTCATAGCTGATCTAACTCAAATATATTATATTCTACTTTAATACACGTCTTTAAAATATCGGTAATATATTTATTTGTAATACGAGGAAATCATCTATTTTATTATTAGTTTTTCTTTAGTTTCAAATCATTTTCAATCTATCCAATGCAAATTTTATATTCTATTGTATATTATGTATAAATTAAGCCTTGTTTGTCTATGATTATAGTTAAACCTCGATAAAGTAATAACCTCGATTATATAATAATTTCTTTCGATACCGACTTGGGCCAATGGATTAAAGTAATAATCTCGCTAAATGCATTAAGTAATAAAAAAAATTGAATCATTAAGGGCCCAATAAAAATATAAAGTAATAATTACTGAGTTTTATTGAGAAAAAAA
>CAIGRB010103596.1:0-10152 GCA_903798255.1 Fraxinus quadrangulata | reverse complement strand
AGCAAGTGAATGATCAGCTTCCAATCGGTAAAATAATTTAGTTTCATCCATATTGTAAATATCCTTCAACTGAAACTGGTCTAGTTTTGATCATATTCCAGGTAAAGCATTTTCAATATTCTCCATGATAACTGAACCACTTTCATCAAAACGTCGGTAAGATTTGATTCCATATCTTGCCTTAAAACGTTCTAACCATCCACTAGAAAAGCTGAATTCTGGATTAGTTTCACCATACATTTTTTGCAAAAGTCCTTTTGCTTTTCCTTGGATAATTTCTCCGAACATGTTCACATTATCTTGCCTTTGAAGAAACAATTCATACAAAACTTTTTCTAAATCAGGGTATTTTGTCGATTTGTGCCTTTTAACATCGCTATTTTTCATCTCATTTGACAATTATTCCGACGCACTTTTGAGAGTTTTCGATATTGTTGATTGATTAATAGTCAAATCAAACTTTTGTTGCACCCATGCTTGCTTTTTTTGGCTAATAGTTGAATTCTCTTTCTTATGCTCACATATTGCACTCCTCATTTTATCGGTTAAAATTGAATTTTTTACTCCTTTCAAATGATAAGAAGACATTGAAGGAGAAACAAAATATTGTATGTGCTTGGAATACGTCTTCCAAACATCTAGCTTTTATAGGTAAAGACTAAACCTTTTTATTTGCTATGTACGCGAACTTAGTTTTTAGAGACATTAAGTTTCACTAAAACTTTTGAGTTTCCCTAGATTCAAATAATATTTTGATTAGTGTCTTTTGATTTTTCTTACCACATACAATGTACATATTTTATATTGAAAAACTTTCTCTAAAATAATAAATATTTATTTATCGATAAATGAATAGATTATTCATTTATCGATAAATAAATAACCTCGCTAAATGAATATTTTTTTTCGATTCCGAGAGTATTACTTTATCGAGGTTTAACTATATTTTAACATTTTTTTCCTCAAAACTCATTTTCAATTACCCCTTGTTTTTGGTGTGTGTTCTATCTTGATATTGGTTCAGCATTTGAAAGTCATATTATGTCAACTTTTTAATTAAAATGTTGCATACCGTGTAACTTAACATTTTTTAACATAAAATCTTTGGTTAATCTTATTTAGTACTTATAAGAATCAATGAAATTGATATTTTGTTCTTATATTTACTTTTTATTGCATTGAATGTGAATTAAGGTCATTCATATATAATATTGGGGAACTTTTATATAATACATAAGAATTGACATGTGTATTAAATAAATCAGACCCACTATTTAATCGAGACCAAATATGTTTGAACATATGCATGTTAATTTTTAAATGGTAGGAAGTATTGAATTTATTAATTCGAAAAGTTTCAGTAGCCATGTTTGGTGAAAATTAAAATTTATATATATTTTTTGTGATTTAAACTTTTCAATCATATTTCATCATTTTTTTTTATCAAAATCCGATTTTAAATTTTAAGGGTAATTATATCAACACCATAATTTTTTATTTTTGCACACCTTTTAATTGTACTTAAGGTTCTTAATTTTTTGTCATTATATCACTTATATTTCTAACGATTTTTCATATCATTTTTATGCGAAGTTTTTTTGTATTTAATAACAGTTTTATGTATAAAAGTCCGTTAAAATGACGTAAAACAACTTATTTTATCATTATATTTAAAAAAAAAGTACTAAAAATATTTTCAGCTCGTTTCAAAGCATGAAAATAAATTATTTTGATATAAATCAAGGACGAGATGTACTAATTAATGAAATATTAAAAATAAGAATTAAACAAAAATAATTGTTAAAATGAGTAAAAATTAAAAGAAATTAACTATAATTAAAATATAATGTATCAAATAAAAATTATGTGCAATAAAACCAACCGAATTTTAACAGTCAAAAGGGGCTTATTGTCCAATATAGTCCGGTTACCGAACCCTACCGAACCCACGACTTTACACAACCCTGAATTTCACTTCTCGTACACTTTTGTCTGGCTCTGAGTTCTTACTTGTAACGTCTCTCAGTTATTTGTTATCTTACTCGTGCACAAACGCCCAAATCCACCCCTAAATTCTTCGCCAGAAGCCATAATTTCCCCCTTCAGTTCTTGATCTGAAAAATCTGATACCCTAAAATCAGAGATTTCGCATCACACAACAATGGGGAAAGGAGGAGTGTTGAGCGAAGGCGTGCTGAAGAAGATCGTACTTTCCTACACCTATGTCGCCATATGGATCTTCCTATCCTTCACTGTGATTGTGTACAACAAGTACATCTTGGACCGGAAAATGTACAACTGGCCGTACCCAATTTCTCTAACAATGATTCACATGAGTTTTTGCTCATCTTTAGCCTTTCTTCTGGTTCGAGTATTCAAGGTAGTCGAGCCCGTCACTATGTCTTGGGATCTTTATTTGAAATCTGTGGTACCAATTGGGCTTCTTTATTCGCTTTCACTTTGGCTTTCAAATTCTGCTTATATTTATCTCTCCGTATCATTTATTCAAATGCTCAAGGCCCTTATGCCTGTGGCTGTGTATAGTATTGGGGTTCTTTCTAAGAAGGAGATCTTTAAATCGGAGACCATGACGAATATGATTTCGATCTCTATTGGGGTTGGTATAGCTGCTTATGGGGAGGCTAAGTTTGATGGTTGGGGAGTTATGCTGCAATTGGGTGCCGTGGCTTTTGAGGCCACCAGGCTTGTTATGATCCAGATCTTGCTCACTTCCAAGGGAATTACCCTTAATCCCATAACTTCTCTCTATTATGTAGCACCCTGCTGCTTGATTTTCTTGTTTTTCCCTTGGGTTTTCGTCGAGTATCCTCTGCTGAAGGAGACCTCCAGCTTCCATTTAGATTATTTCATTTTTGGGACCAATTCTCTCTGTGCGTTTGCCTTGAATCTCGCAGTATTCTTGCTAGTGGGAAAGACCTCCGCATTGACCATGAACGTGGCTGGTGTAGTTAAAGATTGGCTCTTGATTGCGTTCTCATGGTCTGTGATTAAGGATACTGTGACACCGATGAATTTGCTTGGTTATGCGTTGGCCTTCTTGGGCGTTGCTTATTACAATCACTCAAAGCTGCAGGCACTCAAGGCGAAAGAAGCAGAAAAGAAGGCTCAGCAGCCTGATGAGGAGGCTGGAAGGTTGCTGGAGGAAAGAGAAGGGGAGAATAATGGTACCAAGAAGAACGAATTACAGAATTGATTTGATAATAGATCCTTTATTTAATGCTCTTCGGCAGGATGAGTCATGGAGCAAAGAGAAATAAAGAATAGACGACGCATTCTGAGGAGTCTAGGTTCTATTTTGGGTATGCTATCTTAGAAATTTACTCCATATCTTAGCTGTTTTGCCTTTCTAATTAATTGTTTGATTAGCTTTATTAGTTTTCACATCATGTTACTTTGAATGTGATGTTGCTATATGTATGTTTCTTGAGAACGACTTGAGGCTCACTATGGACAACTCTTTCTGATATGATATTTATATTAAAAAAAATCTCATTTAGTATAATTTTAGAGTGGTTTTAGTTTAGTTGATTGCCTCTTATATATATATATCATTTTATGCCATGCATTAATGTTATTTTGAAGGCTCTAAACTTTACGATTAAGCTATTTGTACATTTAAGTTTGACACCCTTGTTGACAGATGGGTGACGTGGCAAGATTGTGATGATTGGATTAAATGTGTGAGATGTGAAAGATGGTTTGAGATTGTGCCAAGTGTAAATTCGGTAAGTCAGGGTGTAAACCAGAATGTATATGTAGCAAGATTGCTTTGGAACATGGAAACGAGATTTCTATTTGTTTTCGCAAAATATATTGATATGATTTCATGAAACAGCTTTAGAATGTGCAGCTTAGGTTGAACAAACAGCTATCTTGCGTAATAAGTTCGGACAATTTAGGTGATCGCGGACAATCGAATCTTTAATTAATAACCAACCGGCCATTTTTAGACATATGTATCTACTATTCCCAATAAAACTGGGGGTGGTTACATAATCCTTCGTCATTCTACTCCATTGCTAGATCTACTGGTAGATTTAACGACGGAATGTTAAAAATATCCGTTCTTATCCTTTTGTAAAGTTAGTTTTTTCTTAACAAACTACATATGAGGTATGATTAAAACCAAGGTGAGCTAGTGCTTTCTTAATTGGTGTTAACCTGTAAGTGTTAAAAGAGATTTTCATCATAAGGGTAATTGAAATGTGTTTTACCTAGATTTAAAGGGCCTTAATTTATATATAAGGGTAGTTGAGACATGTTTTACCTAGATTGAAAGAGATATTCTTCCTAAGTGTTAATGTTATCTAAGTTGAATTGAACATGTTAGAAGAAGGGAGGGTTAGAGCAAAACTAATAGGGTTTGTTGTTTTACTAAAAGCTGCTTTGAGTCTTCCAACAGATGTAGCAATCCCAGATAATTGGGAATAAGGTTTAATTTTTTTCTGTGGGGTTAATGATTTAATAAGATGAGCTTGAGTCAAATTTCTTTATTATCTTTTGTTGAATAATGTGCTTGTTACTCTTTAGAATCATTTTCAAACACACTTGTAGAGTTATTCTTCACAAGTTTTAGCTGGCTTGTTTTGTTTCAGCCACATCTACGATTAATTGCTACATTTATAACTTATCTGTATTGCTGTTGCTCTGATGCATATTTATTGCAATGAGTGACATACAAGAAGGTTTTTGGTATTTGTTTTGATTTTCGTCACTAGTTACTCTGTTTAACCATTGATATAGTTCCATATATAGATGCTTACTATCCTCTTATTTGTCCCCTTATGAGCTCATCTGTACTTAGAGCCATGTTGAAGCTTAAAAAGTTCACTTATAAGTGAATAAGTGAGTTTTAATAGATAATTTCTTTTATAGTCAATGTTGGAGATAGGCAATTTACTTTTTGAGGATCTGGCAAAAGTTACTTTTATAACAAGTAAACCTTTTTACTTAATAGCAATATTAAGGTAAGTTTTCCGAACATGTTCGGAAGGTAACATAAAAAGTTACTTTTTATAGCTTAGCCTAACATGCTTGTTGGATTAGCACATCAACTAAGCATGAGGATAGCCTGCATATAGTTTGAATGCCGTAGAATCAATTCATCTTTGGTTATAGGTAGTTTATGTCAATATGTGGAGTTCATTGTTTTAATATTCCAAATTGTTAGAAGACCACTCTTTTTTAGTTGTCATTTTGCACTTATTTTGCCAAATTGTGGGTCGATTCGTTTTGTTTGGAGATGTTAAATTTTGATGCTAATATCATGTGTGCATTGTTCTTTTGTTTATGCCAAATCTTATATAAATTGCTTCTGCTCGTGACTGTAATACTCACCAAAGAAACTATATGGTAAAACTTTGAAAGCCATATTTGGGTGAAAGGACATTGATTATATTACTTCTGCCCAAGAGTTTCGAGGAAATTGGGGCTTGAATTTAGTGGCGAATTCAGGAAATGAACTCAGCTAGGGTGGTCGACGGTCGTCAACCGTTAACGACCGCAATAGCGAGATCATTTACGAAATACGAGATAGAGGGGGAGAGAGATGACTACGAGAAGAATAGTATAACAAATTATCACCCAAATTACAATACTAAATCTATAAATCACCCATCAATATATATAAATCTCAAATCACCAATACGATACAATCTTACTTAGTAAATGTACACTTAGACAACGACATTCTACGGGGTCTCATATTTTGAAAATATTGTAATATTGCATCATTCTCAATTTCTTGAAAAATCTATTTTTCTATGTATACCAACAAATTGTACTAGTCATTTCTCATTTTGTTACGCAAATCACTTTTGATTAGATTCATAGTAGAGAATACACTTTCAACACTTGCAGTTGCCACAGTTAATATCAAAACCAAGATGATCAGCCTATAAACCAATAGAAAATAACAAGAACTTCCTGTTTCAACCAACTTCTGAGCTACACAAAATATGTTATTAAAATTAAAGAAAGCTTCGTCCATTCTTACAAGTATAAGAAACTTATCAAGTAGAGGTCGAAGTAATAGAAGCTTTTCAGTATTGAAGTCCAAAGTATAGAACTGAGCAAGGCGTACTAATTTAGCCGTATCAAAAGCTGTAAAGAAATCTCTAGGACTTAAACACGAAATGCAAGTAAGGAGCTCAATAGTTGTCTATGAAAATGATCATTCAACTCTTGCAAGATTGAGTTTATTGTATAACAATACAAATCAACATAAAAACGATGATTATAAGTCACATACTATGCTGTACGCTTATGTCGACCTTTCAATACTACAATATCTTCCATATTGGGCACTAAAATATGTCTATCAAGACAAAACTCAATCACCCTACTCAACAAATTATCCCAACCATTGTCTCTCATGTTCTACAATGCATACTTACATAAATTCAAGATCTTTTTAGCATTTTGAATATCATAATCCTTCTTCTGTAAGGTTTGTGAAAGATCGTCTGTAATTGTAAGAATTTCAAACAAAAAGTGGAGACTGAACACAAACTCAAAATCTTACATAGTGTCCATCTGTCTTGTTGCCATTGATCTCTGATCTGAATTTATGTCATCTTATGATATATCCTCAAGAACATCTATCATAACATTAAACATATTAATAACACGAGTAATTGTCAGTATATGTGAGCCCAATCTACTATCACCTGGGCGTGCCAAACTCATTTCTTGAAACGTACCACTTTTACCACAAAGTTCCACAATATTAAGTTTCTCCAGAATATTCGAATGATAACTTGCTCGAAGAGCATCAATACGCTTACATGATGCACCAACCAAATTCACAATAATAGCATGCATGTTAAATAAATTACCAAGCATACCATTATTACGTGCCACATAAACAACTACCAACTGAAATTGATGAGCAAAGCAATGAACGTACATAGCATATGGGTTCTTTCTTAAAATTGAAGCTTTCAAGCCATTGAAGTCACTTGATATATCGCTTGTTCCATCATAACATTGACCTCTCAAGCTAGATATGATCAATCCATGTGTGGAAAACAATGCATCAATGACATCCTTCAGTGATTGAAAACAAGTATTAGTGACATAAAATGTCCAAAAAATGCTCATTCACTTTCCCACTTTTGTGAGCAAACCTCAAAACAACCGCTATTTGTTCTTTTATAGAATTATAACAGGCTTCACCAACCAAAATTGAAAATAAAGAATAATCAATCTCATTGATAATAGCCCCTGTTGTCTCTATGGCACAACAATTAATCAAGTCATTTTGGATGTTTGGTGAAGTCATTTAGTCATTCCAGGAGCATTACTGAATACTACTTGCTTCCTCAAAAATGATCTTCATACTAGTCTAGTAGATCAATTAGATTTCCTTTATTAAAAGACTCTTTCAATTCATTGTGATCACGAAATGCCAATCCTTGCATCAAGAGGAATCTAGTACAATCTAGCACTGCAGTCAACCTCGTCCTATAACTTTTTTGTTGACTACTACTTGGCTAGAAATAACGTAGGAAATACTTTACTTTTGATTCATCAAGTTGGTACATTTTGCAAAAGATTGATTATGAGCACTATCAAAAAGACTAACATGATCTTTCAATGTCTTTTTGTGCTTCCAATCCCTAAAGTCGATTTTAGTGAATATATGTCCACTCCCTTGACCCCCTCTATTGGGTTTAAGCAAGTAGCAATACAAATAATACGCCGCATCCTTTTCTACACTATACTCCAACCAATCAAATTCAGCGAACCATTCTTTTCGAAAACACCTGTTATCACTGCCCATATGTCTTTTTGAAAAGACATGTCCATGTGGTTGCGTTTCCTTGGATCAGATGCAACATCATCCATATTGAATTGAGCCGAGCCTTTTTCGTATTATTTAACACATCATGTGTTCGACTAGAAATAATTGTGGGACTAGATGCACCACTAGAACTGGAAGAAACAGGTATGGACTTCCGTTTCGATTGAAAAAATCGTTTCATAATTTACAATTGCAAAATGTCCCAATTTATTTTTCAATTACAATTGATTAAAAAAGTAGAGTACATATTGTTTAATTGAGCTCAACAGTTCCATCATATGGATTTTTTTTTTCATTTATCGTAGTTCTCAAATCATAAATCACAACTTAATGATAAATTAAAATTCATAATTCAAACAATGGTGCAACATTAATTATTTATCTCAAATCACAAATTCACAAATCTCATTTCAAAGCTGAATTCCCAATTAACTCATACAACATAAATTATAATTCTTAAGTAAGGATAGTTATAACTCATAAATAAAAAATAACATAAAAGAGAGAGAGAGAGAGAGCTCACTGGCGATTGGTCGACAGCCGGTCACTGAAAATGGGTGCTAGTTTCGACCTTCTGGCTTTCGAGACTCGAGTCTTCCAGCACCGGCACAGCTAGACTAGTGGAGGTGTCACCAGGAGGCGAGAAGAAGAACGGAGTGTCGCCGACAATCACCATGTGATTGATTTGGGGGTGGAAAATGGAAATGGTTTTGGAAATAGGATGGGTCTGCACCATATATATAATTAAACATTGGATTGGGCCTGGTCAATTGAAAACCAGAGGTCCAACTAAAATAAATTTTAATTTCAGTCTAACCGAGGCAAAATGCCCAAAAAAAAAAATAAAAAGGGAGCCAGACCCTAGCCTCTCCCGCGTCGGTCTCCTTCCTCACAGGGCATGGCAGAGCACTATTTCGGCGGAACTCAGCACTCGAGGCCGTGCCCTCTCGTTTGGTGTTGGGTCCGCAACGGCTTGAATTGAAGTTCCGAAACATCTATATGATCATGTGAACGTCAAGTCATCATTTTAAGTGTATTTAATGAAGAAGTCTACATGAAATAATCCTGGATATGTAAAATGACGGGTTGAAGAGAAAATCTACTAATTGAAGAAGGCCCTTTATAAATAGACATCGAAAATTACCGTGGATTTGAACAAAGTATATATTACAGTTACAGACACTGAAAATTGGACATTACTCTTTTGATAAAGTTTAGAAAAGGCAAAATCATACACAAGAAGAAACACACTTGTTGTAACTTCAATTACACTGATTACATGGTACCCACGAAATATTTTTGTAGTAAAATTCAACCAAATATTAGCATTTTTCCTCAGCAGTTCCGTTAAACACAGCAGTCTCTATCTGTTTGGCAGCAGGTTTAGGTTTCTGCTGTGGTTTGTACCACACAGCACAAATGAGATACACAACAAGATTTATGAATCCTAGGACAGCTAAAAGTCCATAGAAACAGTCGAGTCGTCCGTAATTTATGTGGTCCGCGAGCCATCCTTCTCCGCCATTAGTGCCCGTCACCTGTTGGAAGAAGTACCACGATAATAAATACAATGGAAATGAAAACTAAATGGGAGTTCGACAAAATTGTTTTGAGTCAAATATCTGACTTCACCTTCTTGACAACTGAGACGAGGAAGCTACTAATGAAAAACCCGAGCGAAAGAGTGGTCAAGAAGAGACCAGTGCTCATTGTTTTCATTCCTTTGGGGGATTGTGTAATGAAGAAATCTAACTGGCCAGTGTATATGAATGCTTCTCCAGAACCCACGAGAAAGAATTGTAGTATAAGAAAAAACACACTCATTGGAAGAGTTTGAGTAGACCGGCCGACAGATTTGGCGACGGATAATCTTTTCATTTCAACTAGTGCTGCAGCCACCATACCTATTGTTGAAAGGACTAGTCCAATGGCAATTCTTTCTAGGTTTGAGAAACCTGCACCCAAAGACAGTTTATAAAATGTTAACATTTTTGTCCTTGACATTGAAACCACTATTCTTTCAGGAATCCGGCTAGCCAATGGTTAGCCCTACTCGTAGAGGCCTTAAGCGAGCAATCAGTTAAAGTATTAACCTTGTCCCTATTTACTTTTTTTTAAGGGCTAGCTAACCATAGAGGAGAGCCTATTGAGGAATGGGGGAACTGAATCGGGCCAAACTCTTAGAATGAATGAGTACTTCGGAACTTAAGGAAAGTCTAGTATTTTTGTGTTGCATTTTCCTTCTTCATTTTCCATTTTTCCACTCGGTTACAACCCGACAATGAATATTGCGTGTCAAACATGGGTCGAGAACTGACCATTACTCT
>CAIGRB010103588.1:76195-87242 GCA_903798255.1 Fraxinus quadrangulata | reverse complement strand
GACTGAAAATATGTTTGTAACATATATGCATAAGTGTCAACTCATATTTGCCTAGATTCAAGTGAACCTCTAGATATGTAATGTGACAACAAAATAGTATAAGTTAAGTCATGATCTTTCAAAAATTGAAGAGGTGACACTCTTTTAATAAGAAAGTGACGAGGTGTCACTCTTTTATTAAAACAATGACACGGTGTCACTTTTTTGTTAAAAGAGTGTCAATATTGTTAATAAAGTGACAATATGTCACTCTTTTGTTATAGTTAGATCGGTTTAGCAAGGCATGACACAACCAGTTCTCCAAAGAATTGGGTAAGGTACTCTGACCTTGTAGTAGGATAGGTTCAACCTCGATTATGCCAAGTGATATACAAGTGACTAGTATGTTAAAAAAGTGACAGTGTCACCATTTTAATTGTCACTGTTATTAAAAAAGGTGACATTATGTCACTTTTTGAAAATGATCAGTGGACGTTGATTTGCTAACTTGAAGTTGACCACTCTTTTTATATGCAAATATCAGTCACTGTGAACATATGCATGTGCATGAATCACTTTTGGCAAACACTCAAAAAAGTGACAGAAAATAACAAAAAAGTGATCAAAAGCAACTCCCACATCAATGTTATAATCTAGTACATGCTATAGAAATCAAACATATGATAATCGCTATGAAAATTAAGAAACTAGCATGCACATTGATGTCGTCCATTCTTATAGCACTGACATCACAACTTTCACAGAGACCCCACCATTCATAACCAAAATGGCCACTTCAATTGACGAAACCCCACCTCTCCTCTCACCGATCTATGCATATTTCATTTTACACAAAACAAAAGGCAAGGAAGTTGTGAAATGTTTTAAAATGCATAACATCTCATACGAAATATCAAAACCAAAAAGTCAATTTTCCAACAAGGAATAAAAATAAAACGTATACACAAGAGAAATCGAAGAAATTAATGTTACCTTGGGTTTATAAGATGTTGAAGATATTTTGTTTTTCTTCGGTTCTTCATCAATATTTCTTTTCCTCTTCAACCCACTTCCTCCAGCCATTACAGAAATATGAGTCGGAGTTTGTATCGGAGTCAGTGTTGGTGACGAAGAACTTAGAATCGAACTTTCCTCTTCGGTTTTTCTTCTGAATTTTGATCGGAACAGGTTAGGGTTTCAACTATTTCGGGTTTTTAGGAACCGTGTTNTTTTATGTCACAATGTGTTCATCGGTCACAAATTAAAAATTTTATAAGTTACAAATTATTTTACGGTCACAAATCAGAAATTTTATAGGTCACAAATTATTTTACGGTCACAATTCAAAAATTTTATAGGTCACAAATTATTTTATGATCCCAATTCAGAAATTTTATAAGACAATTTATTCATCTGTCACAAATAAAAAATTTATACGTCACAACTTGGTCATAATTTTATACAATTTGGTTACAGATTCATTTATCGGTCACAAATCAAAATTTTTATAAATCACAATTCATTTATCGGTCACAGATAATAAATTTCATAAGTCACAATTCAATTTTTTAACTCACACATTATTTATTGGTCATAATTTATCAATCACACATTTTCTAGTCACAGAATACCCAAATTAATGATCACAAAATACCTGTTAGACTCAGCTTGATAGTACAAGTGATTCCAGCATAGAAATATAAGGCTCCAAAATTTGTTTTGTCATACATATTCACAGTAGCACTGGCTATTATCAACTGTATAATTCTCAGCCCACCCTTAAATTTGTGTGGCTTTGTCATCTTGATATTCATGTAGATTATCTTATCTCTTCAAAATTATATTTTACAGTTAATTGTTTCTCTAATTATGTGTTAGAAGGGCATGAGAGATCCATACCTATTTCAGCATTAGATAGAGAGGTAACAGATAGCATTTAGATAGTGTGAATGGATGTCAGATAGTTTTAAGTGCAGATGACATTCTTATGGTCCTATTTGTTAGTTTCTTTTTTCTCTAATTACATTCTAAAATGCCTATTTTTGATAGGAGCAAACTCTTGAAATGAAAAGTTCAACTTCAATGAGTTAGTCCATTAAATTATTTGGTTCCTTAAATACTAATATACTTAATTGATGTGATTGACTTACATTTGGATAGATAAAAAGTCAAATTCGAGTAGAATCATTATAGAATTGGGTAGACTAGTGAACTATTCTTGATAGATGGAAACAAATTGTTGTATTTAAATTTTATTTCTTGTACTTTTATGCCTTGAAATTAAGGAATTGCCAATTGTTGTAATTTTAGGTTTTTTTTTTTTTCCTAAGAAGGAATGAAATAAGAAACCTTTGCAATTTTACATACATCATTAGTTGGACGGTTTTCGTCTATAAATTTTTTAGCTTAAATGTCTTAATTCACAGCAAATTGCTATTCAAATTAACAACAAATTTAATCAGTTGTAAACAAATAAAAATACCAACATAGAAGTGATGCTATTTAGCCAAGGTTTTATCCGTTGGTAATTTTCTCCATTTACTATGTTGATAAATTTTCTCCAGGAGCAGTAGTAGTTGGAACAAATAACGGTAATGGCAACTAAAATTCTTGTTGCTAATGCGTTAGTAAATTAGCAGTGAGAGTTTCACGTGCGGATATACCGACAAGCAATTTCCGTTCGTTAAGGCAATTACCGGTGGAATAAGGGATTCAGGACGAAAAATTCTATTGCTGATTCCGCATTTGTGGGGTTAAACCAAGAACAATTGTTAAAACAACTTACAAAAGTAACGATCTAAAGTTGTTGTTTGTTTTTTTAGAATTCTAATTGCTGACCAACTCGTAGCGATCCAATTCTTTTGATTTTCGTATCCCATATTATTTAGTATTACAATCAATTAAATCCCAACAACTTGAAAACTTAATTGATTAAGATGGAGAAAAAAAAAAGAATTAATTAGTAACCAAGGAAGAATACTCTTTTAAGGTCAATTACTCCAATAAATAGGAAAAGTTTTGGCTCTATGAATATTTTGGTTCTAATCTTGAATGGCACAATTTAGCCACTTTTCTAAAGTGTCATTTTATCCTCTATAAAAAGCCTTCTTCCCTAAAAATCCCAAACCCATTTTCCAATCATTCTCCTTCTGTCCCGTAGTTATCTTGAAAATGAAAACCAATTGTTTAGCTTGGATCTTTATCTTTCTATGTGCTAAAGTCGCTCCGGGATTGGCTCTTGAAAATCCTCATATGATTAAGGACAGAGGTATGGATTTCCAAAAGCACAACTTGTTGGAAGCAGAAAAACGTGGTGACGATTATTTTGAAGCATCGTATATAAAAATTTAAATCAGTCCACTCATTCTCTAAGTTAGATTTTTTTTAATTTTTTTTTTCATCGAAGGATCGTCTCATGTAAAGAAAACGAGTTGGGATAAGACTTGAATATCATTTCATTGTCTTTTTTTTTGGTGATAAACTATGTCATCTTATTGCTTAAAGTGTTAGATGAATAATTTATTTCTTTATGCTTTACATTAAGAATTGTGTTGATCAAATGAAATCAATTCTTTTCTGAATCTCCAAGTTAATTTGCACGCAGGCAGAAAAGGGAGAGTCAAATGGGAAACATATGCAGACGGAAGAAAACTTTTGGCAACAAATGATAATATTGGCTGGAAAGAAAAGGCACATAGAAGTAAAGGGTCTTCTGGTGGTAGAAACACGGTTCATTGGTACCATGTGGATAATAGTACAGTATTTCTACATAAGCCTTCTTTCTTCATATCAGCCACCATAATTTGTTTTAGCATATCTATTCTCCTTGTTTATCCCTTTTCATTTACCTAATTTTTTAGTTCAATATTCAGTTTCTTTTATATTGTGAAGAATTATTACATATATTTGGCTTAACATATGGTGCGTGTGATGAGATTGAGCTGCTTATTTTGTAGATTTCACACTCAAGTTGTGACCTTTCCAACACATATTCACAAGAACACAAGCGAATGCTAACATTTTGAGTTTGGGGGCATAATCAAACTTGTAAAAGAATAGTGTCACCAATCCATCTTGTAAGTGTTATTCCCTAAATCCAATAAACTTTAGACAAAAACAATTTTAATATATAATTGATGTATTTGATTTATGACATATCTATTATTTGATTGAATTAATATTTTAATAAATTAAATAATAGAATTTGTAGGTTCAAACATTGATAATTTGTTAATCACAAGAAGGTGTGATTACGAAATATAAATTAAATATGACTTAATATTAAATCATCTGTGGTGATAAGTGATAACGAGATTCGGATATCGTTATTACAAATAGACCATCACGTATGACAGTTCTTACTTGTGAAGTAAGTAGCTAATTCTCACAAACTAAATTGTGGTGACACTTGAATGAACACATGAATATTTTGTTATAGAATTAAATATTGGAGATCTGTTGGGGAGATTCTACATGGATAAGTTATTATCGGTAGTTAATCTCTAACGTCCGATAGTGGATTTGGTCATTCGATTTGAGGTCATTATAGTACCTTATATGAGGACAATCATACTTTGATAATGTTGAATGTTGTTCTGTCAATGATCGCTAATACGTCATCATTCGGGTATGTCAAGAATCTATATTTCATTTTGTTATGTTGATCTTGGCCAAGATGTACTCATAAGTTGAAAATTTGAAAATGAATTTTCAACTTACATTGAGTTAAGAGTGTGATTAAAGATATGATCAATAATTGAGATTGACACATATGCATATCTCGAAATTGATCGGATCATATTGACGAAAGGATTATAGTTTTACGGTAAACAAACACGTTTGAGTTTGTCATATCATGTAATATTTCTCATCACATGTTTTGCGCGACACATTGCTAGATATCAATCAGGACTGATGGATGTGAAATGATAATAAATTAAAATGGGATATTTTAATTTATCGATTTTGATTAAATTAAAATAATAATTCACGTAGTTAGGTATAGTAATCGTGAACGTAATGTGTTACACACAAAAGGATTGGGATGGCAAGGGGATGGGACGGGCAGGTTGGGCTAATCTCCCCCGTCCCCCACCCCTGATTTTTCTAATTCTTATTATTTGGATTCTTTTTGCTATTTTCTAACCTCCATTCACAATCTATCTGAACTCTCTTCCCATAAAAAAAATTATTCTGGATCCTCTTTGGCAACATGCTATGGCTGATGAACTTTTTGTTCTACATAAAATAGACACTTGGGACTTGGTTGCATTATCTTC
The DNA here is from genome assembly GCA_903798255.1 of Fraxinus quadrangulata. NCBI lineage: Eukaryota > Viridiplantae > Streptophyta > Magnoliopsida > Lamiales > Oleaceae > Fraxinus > Fraxinus quadrangulata. The sequence continues at coordinate 81,984 of CAIGRB010103588.1, read as the reverse complement.
AGGTAAAAATGCTATTGGTTCTCATTAGGTTTATAAGATTAAAACTAAATTTAATGGTTCAGTTGAGCGTTACAAGGCTTGATTGGTTGCTAAAGGTTTTAATTAGCAATATGGGCTGGATTACGAGGAGACTTTTGGTTATGTTGCCAAGATGACCACTGTTCCTACACTAATTGCAGTTGCATCTGTTCGTCAGTGGAGTATCTCCCAATTGAAAAACAAAAATGCATTTTTGAATGGAAATCTTCTGAGGAGGTTTATATGGGTCCCCTCCTGGTATTTCTCATACTCCTGGATATATTTGCAAGCTCAAGAAGCATTTTATGGCTTCAAACACACACCTTGTGCCTGGTTTGAAAAAAATTTCACTATTATTTCCTCTCTTGATTTTACATCAAGTCATCATGACTTTGCATTATTCTTTTGATGCACTTCAGCTAGTCGTATTCTACGTTTGTTGTAAGTTGACGATATGATTATTATTGTTGATGATGTTGATGAGATTGCTGATTTAAAATCAGAATTGACTCATCATTTTGAAATTAAGGACTTAGGTACATTAACTTATTTTTTGGGGATCGAAGTTGCTTTTTCTCCTAGAGGTTATCTTCTCTTTCAGTCCAAGTATACTATGGATATTATTGAGCGTGCTCACCTTACGGATACTAAAATTGTTGATACTCCTCTTGAGTCCAACTCTCGTTATTCACCTCTGTTGATGTACCCTCGACTGATCTCACTTTGTGTTGCACTATTGTTGGACGTATATTATATCTAATCGTCACAAGCTTTGATATTTCTTATACTCTTCACATTGTTATACAATTTGCTTAAGCTTCTACTACAGTTTATTGGACATTTATTATTTTATTATTTTTTGCTATCTTCGTGGTACTGGCTTTCGAAGTCTATTGTTTCCTTCAGCCACCTCTTTAGTGCTCCGTGCTTATTCTGATGCTAATTGTGCCACAACCCCACTGATTGTAAATTCACTACTGGTTTTCGTATATTTTGGTTAATTCCTTTCTCTTGGAATAGTAAGAAACATACTGTTATTTCTCGTTCTTCTATTGAGGCAGAGTATCGTGCTATGACTTTCACCACCACTGAGATTGTATGATTGCATTGATAACTTGCAGACACGTGTTCCTTTATCATTCCCAACCCCTATGTATTGTGATAATAAAAGTGCTATTCAGATCTTTCACAACTTTGTATTTCATGAGCACACGAAGCATATTGAAATTAACTGTAATTTGATTCGCCATCATCTGCAGATTATAACCATTGCCTACCTTTTGTTTCTTCATCGTTGCAGTTTGCTAACTTCTTAACGAAATCTCATCCAATTCATCGTTTTCGCTTCTGGCTTGACAAGCTCTCGTTGCTTCTTGTTGTAGTATCGTAAGTTTGAAAGGAAATGTTAGCATGGTAATGAAATAACATAATATTATATTTAGTTTCCTTATTTTGTAGGTTTCCTGGTAGTATATAAACTTATTTTGTTCCATTATCTACCCTTAAGGTTGGAGGATCAATAAATAATTCTTCTTCATCATCTCTTTGTTCTTTTTCTCTATGTATTGATTCTTCATATTCGATTATATTCTTCTCACAATTCACCGAAAAGATGCGAGCTTGAGCCATCTTGATATGAATCTACCCATTCGACTGAATACTCAACCCACAGAGCTCACTCTTCATGTGCTGAATCTCACCATTCCAAATTCTATTAAGTACTAGATCTTTTTCCCAATTTGTCTCATGTCTATTCGTCTTGGCAGATAAGGATATTTATTTAGAAAATTTCCATACATTTTCTCTTCAGGAATATGTAACTTAAAGAACCACAAGTACAAAATTACTAAAAAGCAACCAAATTATAATAAAATGAAAACTTAGACGGGCAAATGTAAAATATAATCTTAAAAAAAAAAATTAATAGAGCAGAAAATAATTGTATAACTATTAAATACTTCTCACAAGCACCGAGTATGAGTTAAAAGAAAAACAATTGCAAAAATCAGAGATAAAAACAAAAATTCAAATCAAGAAAAACCAAAAACAAAAAACAAAAAACGATAAGGATTAAAGATCCAATCTTTGTGGAAAAAAGATTAACAATCAATGGTTAAATAGATTATCACCAAAGAAGTAAAATATAAGTATATAAAGAAAAAAAGTAAAAAAAAAAAATAATAACAAATTGTCATGTGTATACCACGTAGACACCTAACGATAGTTTTTACCGTGAATAACATTGTTCTTATTTTTAAGGATGAAAGAAATCTAATTCATCAATTGTGGATTTATTATTGATTTTTATTTATTTAAGCTAATATGTAGATCCCTAATTAGATTTGTTTTATTTTAATTTAAATGTCAACTAAGCAAGATGTTTAATATAACAATACACGCAGACGAAAACAAGTATCAAACTAAATGTATATGTTAGAAACTTAGTAAACTAATTGTATATGTTGGTAAAATAAAGTTTTAGCATATCTGAGGAAAAAAAAAACTTGTAAATAAATTCAAATCGACCTAAATAATTTATCGTAATAATGATAATCTTTAACTTAATATGCTAAAATTACAGTCCAGTTGATTTAAAATGTTTTAAAGATAGATGTAGAAATACATTGAATGAATAAATATTTATATATTTGACTCAATTCATTAAAAAAAAAAAAGTTTAACTTGCTATTATCATTGGATTTTGCTTAATGAGGGAGGCTCAACTTGGTCCGTGGCCACCATGCTCGATTCAGTCCACTAGAAAAAGTCGAGCTCGATCTGTTGGTCAACAAGTCAAGCTTGGACTGGCCCTTGATGCCAATGAAAGGCCAAATCAATCTAGTTTATGAAATTCAGGAGTCTGAGAATCTCGGACTCATCCTAGGCTTGAGCTTGATTTAGTGCAAGCTAAAGCTGTCTATGGTTGGCTCTCTTGAGTTGACCCAACAGGCCATATCGAACAACTAGACCCAATCCCAACCCTACTAATCTATATTTGAAATTCTCATCCATTGTCTGTGGGCGTGATTTATTCTATTAGATAAAAGGTTAACAAGGCAGCGTATAAAAAAAAAGTTGCTAAATTAATTGGTAGACAGTGAAACACATGGCATGACTTGACGCCACTTTACTTTCTCTATTTTTTTTTTTAATTTTGTTCGGATGCCCATCAACTTTTCATATATATAAATTTTGCCTCAGTTTTAACTTGAATCTTTCATATTTGTCCTGGTTTTCCAAAGTTAAAAAGCATCAAAAGATGGAGTTATTAAGGTTTAGAACATGATAAGTGTATTTTGCGCTTTTATTTAGGCTCTTAAACTTTTTTAATATTAGATTATTTCAGTGTATTTCTACATAATTTAGTGTTTATATTTTTTTCCTAGGTTAAATCCCAACTTGGAGTTGAATTAAACAAAAATGATGAGATTCGAGTAATGAGACTTGGACACGAGTAAATCTAGATAAATTGAGGTGATTTAAAGTAATATTGAAAGTTTGAAGTGAGTGGCCGAACATCACAAGTTGAAGAAGCAAAATGTGGGACCTACATGCGGAGTACGTGAAGGAATTAGAAAATAAAGTTCATTTCAAAGATTTCTGCATGACAAATGAAACACCATCGAAAATATAATTGAGTTTGATGTTCAACTCAAACAAGAAATCATAAATTCGAAATTGTAGATACAAAGTTATACTGAGTTTGAACTCAGGATGTCGTAGCATATTGGGCTTGGCACTAGTGGGAGACCCTTGGGCAAATTTTACAGTAGCCTTAGTATCTCTGGATTGGCTTTCGTGCCCGGGACGGGACACAATCCCTACTTCTTACTTTCCTTATTCGATTTGGAAATATATTCTCTACAACAATGCTACAAGTAAGTACACGAAAGTTTCATAGTTTTTTTTTTTTGGTTAGATGCTAAGTGTCAACATTGCATTGGTGTGTTTTAATCTTCTTCTTGTTCTTCATCATTTTTCTCATTATCCAATCCAAGAATGCCACCTCTCTCCTTGTGAAACTCCCATGTACGCATAACTTTTTTTTTTCTATTTTCTAGGGGGTTTGGACTTTCCAGGCACGATTTTACTGCTTTTTGATGCTATATAAATTAGAAAACACTCATATTGTATTCGGGACATCTCATATCATTTCATATATCAAAACACTGTATCTTAGAGCTCCAATCACAACACAACTCCATTGTTTCGAGAAAATTTAAGGGAATATTCAAGAAATTATTGAAGGATTCATCACATCTTATTTTTAGAAATAAATGGGTCATGACTATGTCAAAACTATTCTTTTTTTTTTTTTATGTTTCTGGGCTATATTATTTCTTAGGACAAAACATGTAGTTAATTAACTTCTACTCTTGTTTTAATACAATTGTTTGAGTTTTACTTTATATAACTTGCATTAGATTAGCATAATTAAATTATTTTCATATTACATGATATTTGTTGCATGTTAAGTTGAGAGATTGCATGTTAGAACATTCAAACTTGTTTTTCATAATTTTATTGTTAACTTAAGAAATTTCTACTCATTAATTTTATGCATTGCTTTTATCAAACTATTAACATATAAAGAAAAATTTGATATCAGAGATATGTTAACTACTATTCATGAGACGAACATTATTATTTTATATTGGAGTTAATGACCAACAACACAATAATTGAAGCAAAATATAAATGGAACATTTGGAGAGTTACTTAGTGAAATCGGGACTTCTCACTATTTCTTTAATTAATTTCTACTTAAATACTTAATTTCTCCTTCATATTAATTTTCATAGTTTAGTTGTTAATTAGGAAAATCAAAATCAAAACTATAGCTGAATTGTGTACGTTTTCGGATTTTGTTGATCCTTCCCAATAGTTCAGCAGAGATTTCTTATAATTACAAAATATATAAATACGCCTTTTTTTTCCTTTTTTATGCTGAGGGATATTGATAAGTGTGTATTTTAAACACTTATATATGTCACAAAACATGGATTATTGTGGAAAGTAAATGTGAATATGGCTTAATTCTGCGTAATTTGTGATTTGTAGGTTAAAAATGATGAACGTAGTAAAAATTCGAAAAAACAAGCGAAAAAGGACTAAAATAAAGCAAAATCAAAGTTTGAGGACTCAAGTGCAAATACTAAAAATTTGTGTCGATCGTACGATGAAGATTTGAGAGTGCTAGACATCAATTGAAAGAGAAAAGAAGTTAAATTGATGAAATATAATCGAAATACTATCACATTAAACTTTCAGTCAAAAAAATTATGCTTCGAATTTTTAGTCTCAGTTTGAGATCCATTTCTGGCATAGAAAATATTAGAATTTGAAAACTTATAATTATTGAAAATTTGTAGCCCTTTGAGTTAGCTTCCCAACACATTTTGAATCGTCTCAATCGGATGTTGGGAGAGAAAGATATGACTAAAATACTGAAAACTGTTAGACGAAAAAGATTTATAACTATGCGATCGCATAGTTTAAAATCCATGCGACCGCATAGAAGGTTTCGAAGAATTTTAGGGGAAATTTATTGTTCTATGCGACTGCATTCAACATAACTATGAGGTAGCATAGTGTTTTTTTGGGCGCGAATTTCTGATTTTCTTATTTCTTTCAAACTCTTATGGAAACCTATCTTCGAACATTTATATAAACTACAAAGTCGTCCAAAAACTCGAAAGAGACCTAGAGGACAAAATTTTCAAGATTAAAGAGAATAGAACGAGGCAAAAAAACATAAAATTCATCCCCAA
>CAIGRB010103588.1:38609-75872 GCA_903798255.1 Fraxinus quadrangulata | reverse complement strand
TTTTTTTTCCTTTTTTATGCTGAGGGATATTGATAAGTGTGTATTTTAAACACTTATATATGTCACAAAACATGGATTATTGTGGAAAGTAAATGTGAATATGGCTTAATTCTGCGTAATTTGTGATTTGTAGGTTAAAAATGATGAACGTAGTAAAAATTCGAAAAAACAAGCGAAAAAGGACTAAAATAAAGCAAAATCAAAGTTTGAGGACTCAAGTGCAAATACTAAAAATTTGTGTCGATCGTACGATGAAGATTTGAGAGTGCTAGACATCAATTGAAAGAGAAAAGAAGTTAAATTGATGAAATATAATCGAAATACTATCACATTAAACTTTCAGTCAAAAAAATTATGCTTCGAATTTTTAGTCTCAGTTTGAGATCCATTTCTGGCATAGAAAATATTAGAATTTGAAAACTTATAATTATTGAAAATTTGTAGCCCTTTGAGTTAGCTTCCCAACACATTTTGAATCGTCTCAATCGGATGTTGGGAGAGAAAGATATGACTAAAATACTGAAAACTGTTAGACGAAAAAGATTTATAACTATGCGATCGCATAGTTTAAAATCCATGCGACCGCATAGAAGGTTTCGAAGAATTTTAGGGGAAATTTATTGTTCTATGCGACTGCATTCAACATAACTATGAGGTAGCATAGTGTTTTTTTGGGCGCGAATTTCTGATTTTCTTATTTCTTTCAAACTCTTATGGAAACCTATCTTCGAACATTTATATAAACTACAAAGTCGTCCAAAAACTCGAAAGAGACCTAGAGGACAAAATTTTCAAGATTAAAGAGAATAGAACGAGGCAAAAAAACATAAAATTCATCCCCAACGCGTGAAGATCCAAATCCATAATTAATTGGGTGATGTTTATTGATTCTTTTTCATGTCTTCTTCTTTCTACTATTCTAGACTAGCTTAATCAATTTTAGGTGAACGATGAACCTTGTAATTTGATATTTTAATCTTTAATTTTATATATTTGAAGCAAAAACACGTTTTTGAATTATAGAATGATTTATATGAATTAACTGCTTCCATGATTATAGTGCACGATAATTATGTGAGTTTTATGATTTGTTTCATTCATTCGAGAGAAGTAAAATAAATTCGACAAATATAAATTATCATAAGGTCTGGTAGGGGATAGAAATATACCGTTATACCTTATGTGAATATCTAACTGTTCATAAAACTGCATACATTCTTGTATAGTCACATCTATCATAGAGATATAGTCGAATCGTATGCGAGGGTGTGTCCAACATTATTCTAGAGAGATTGTTGGATAGGATAGGAACATTAATTCGTCATAATTGGATCCGTGTTGTCAAATTATAAAACTAGAGTTAAAAATAATTGTTACTTGGAGATTCGAGATCCGAATGCATCATTCATTCATAAATTACATAAAATTTGTATACAACCATCAATTGCATTTAGTTTAGTAACTCACACTTGCATCGTAGTTGATTTAATTCTAGTTAATATTATTGTTTCAGTCAAAGTCATAGTAAATAGAAATCAAATTAAATAAATTTTCGTGGGAACTATATTTTGCATCGTAGTTGATTTAATTCTAATTAATATTATCGTTTCGATTAAGGTCGTAGTAAATAGAATCAAATTAAATAAATCTCTGTGGGAACGATACTCGGATTCAAAAAGTTTACTTTATTACTAGTAAATGATTTGTACACTTGCGGGAGTTCACATTCGAAGTATATTTTCGCGTGACAAATATCCCTCAATAATTATCAAGGAAAGGGTTGGATTGATGGAAATCTACTTTTTTATATAACATAGTGTAGATTCATATCTCAATTAGTAGGTCTTAGATAAAGCTACTTTATCTTTTTCATAGATGATATTAATTACTCTATTCCAAATCACCCATTACTACTAGACATCTCGGTGTATATATATATAGTTGTTAATTTATATTTAAATTTATTTTTTTTACAAAAGAATTAGTTTTCATATTAATAATAATTTCTTTAATAAAAAAAGCAAAGAATTTGTATTCTATCACCTTTTATCCCTACGAAATATTAGAGTTCGAAAATGCCAAGAAGTGCATAAGGATCAAACAACGATTCCGGCTTCATGGGATGATAATCTACTCTCTACTTTATTAAAGAAAGTTCGAGGATTGGTTTTTAGGTTACTAAAGTTAGTTTTAATTAAAGTATAGTTAATAATCAACCATCATGGGATGATAATCTACTCTCTACTTTATTGCTTGTAACGATCCTTCCACTCGCAAGATAATATTGACAACAAACTAATTAATTTATTTCTTGTAAATTTTGCCTAAATTTATTCACTTAGTAAATGAGCATTTGAACAAGAATATTATGAGTTGGACAATTTTTTAAAAATATTATGTAAAACTATTTTGCTTAAGAGTGAAGAGTTTTTTTGGATCAAAAAAACAAAAATAAAAATCAAATTACTTACAATAAACAGTTTGTACTTGTAAACTCTATTAAAACTTATAAAATCTTAAAGTTTATTTGGTAAAATTATAGTTATTATAAATACTTTTGACAGAATTTTAGAGTGTGCCCAACTTATTTTTGTAATGATTTATAAGCAATTGCTTATTTTTATACTTCTAGACAAAGTCACTTGCTCATAAATTTTAGAATAAATAATGACTTGAGAACAATACCAATAATCCTGTACGTGACAATGAATAAAATATTTTAACATTTTTTTCTTATTATAATGCTGTATCTTCAATATTTAAATATAAATATAAACATCAATTCCTTAGGGATCTAAATGAAAATAATTTGAAGTTGAGGCTCTCAACAGAAACCTCCCAATTGTTTTGTCTGATTAGGATCATTCCGAAAGCCAAGGGTCGGATAAGATCGTCCTTGCCCTTTCTACACCACCCAAAAAGTTATAGACACGTCACCCCACCTAATGGATAAAGGCCCATCAAGGTAAATTCCTTTGAGGTCCTCAACCTTTCACAATCGTGACAATCATATTCCAAATTTCAATTTAAGCAACTATGCGCCCCAACCTTTTAACACATGCATGCAATGTCCCTACTTAATGGGAGAAATCCATTTAATAGTTAAATAGCCACACGTCATGAACATTATGTTTGACTAGAAGTGTAAACTTGTTCGCAGAGAAACATGTAACCTCTGTTTGTACTTCATTTTATTCAAAATGTATTTTAATCACACATTTTTCAAAAAATCACTTCCAAAATACATTTTTCTAAAAATTTGATTTTAGTGGAGTCCAAGCAAAGGGTAATTTGAAATGTTTCGGTTTAGTGTTTGGAATTAAGGAAAATTTTTAGATAATTTTACTTTTTCAGTGAGACAACACACGCAAGGATGGACACTCAACGTCTAAATTGTTATTTTCAGTTAGGTAGGATTCCAAGTACATAATGTCAAAAAGTTTGTAACAAGAAAGTCACAAACGAAAGATTAGGGACCCCTAAAGGAATTTATCTTATATAATATAATTGAACCCCACCCCACCCCACTCCTTTCCCCTCCCCCATGGATAAGGACCCTCCATCTATCTGACCTTGACACACCACACACACACACAAATATATATACAATACATATATGAGAGAGAGATAGAGAGAGAGAGAGAGAGAGAGAGAGAGAGAGGTCCATTGGCTTAATCCCATTATTGCAGAGAGTGAGGTCCATTGGCTTAATCCCATTATTGCATTCCAAAGTGTCACCTCATGTTATATAATATAATTGAACCCCACCCCACCCCACTCCTCTCCCCTCCCCCGTGGATAAGGACCCTCCATCTATCTGACCTTGACACACCACACACACACACAAATATATATATATACAATACATATATGAGAGAGAGAGAGAGAGAGAGAGAGAGAGGTCCATTGGCTTAATCCCATTATTGCAGAGAGTGAGGTCCATTGGCTTAATCCCATTATTGCATTCCAAAGTGTCACCTCATGTTAATCCTGTTGACTCTTCTTCTTTATTTATTATAAGGGCACAACCCCATCAAATTTTCTTGCCGTTCCAATTCCGTTTCCATTCTAAAATATTATCAAAAAAATTCAAGCCATATATTCTTGAAAACTGCATTAATTTTTCAGTTTAATCTACCATCTATATAAACATAAACACCGATTCCTGTTTTTGCATTGTGGGTTTTCAAAATCTCGAACAAAATCACAAAATCTTCCATTTTTTTCCAATGGCTGCTGCTGTGGGTTGTGGTTCTGCATCTTGGATTCAATTCAAGGATTCATCGAAAACGAATATGAACAAAAATGGGTTTAGGGTTTCGTGTATTTATTCATCTTCTGCTGTGAGCGATCCTTATAAGACTCTTAGGATTCAGCCTGATGCTTCTGAATCTGAGGTCAAGAAAGCTTTCAGAAAGCTTGCTCTTCAGGTTAATTAATTTCTGTAAAGATTTTAATGAAAATCATAATTTTTTTTGTTTTTGAAATTATGAATCTTGAAATAATTTTATGTTGCTGTTTGGGAATCTACGGAGTATTGTTTCTTTGATGGTTGCAAATGTAAAATCTTGGATTAAAGATTTCAAATTTATTACTAAAATATAAATGAGATCCGGAAATCCCAACTTCCCACAGCCACCGAGATTAGGCAGAGGCCTGAAACTCATGTTTAAGTTGAAAAATTCTCACACTTCAAATTTCAATTTTTTTTAAAAATCATTTACCGTGAATTTGAAATTATTTTCATTTTTGCATACCTAAATATTTGAAAATTTGTTATTATTTACCTTCTGTATCTGAGATTTGTAATATGTGTCCTAAATATTTTCTTGATTTTCTCTAGTTCGTATTTCTTTAGTTTTTTGGTGATTTTTTATTTATTTATTTTACTTAAGTTTGAAATTACGAGTATTAGGGGCATTTTTATCGATCTAATTTGTTTTAATTTGATTTCAGTATCATCCAGATGTGTGTAGAGGAAGCAATTGTGGGATCCAATTTCACCAAATTAATGAAGCATACGATGTAAGTAATTCTAATTTTTCATTTAGATAAAAAAATTAATTTATTAACTTGAATTCTATATATTTTATTATTATAAACTAATAGACAATTATGATGTGATCTGTGTAGACTTTTTTATACCATGATTGATATTTACCTAAGCTTATAATTCTAGTTGTTTTGTCATCTCTTAATCATTGATTTTTAGTGAGTAATTAGTTGACAAGTCATTTTCACTCTCCTACTCTCTCCCATCTGGAGGTAGAGGTATAAGGGGGCGGTTCGACCTGCCCTAAGGCTCGAACATGACCCCACATTTCTAGGCAGGCCCCATCATCAGGCGTGGTATGACCTGTGAACCCCAAGGAATTTTGTTAAGGATTGCACTGGCCATGGGCGTGGCTACTGAGGTTCACTCGTGGCAGCCCTTCGAGTTGGGGCTGGGCATCCCGTCCCCACCTTAACACCCCCACCCCAAAGAAAAGACTAAAAAGCAATGAATTGAAGCAATTTTTTTTCCTTTTTTTAAGTGCTTGTTCTCTAAGAAAGAATCAAAGTTGGGGAATCAAGATCTTATGTATTAGTTCATAACTTCAATCAAATGTTGCTCAACTTTCAAACAAAGAAGCTATTGATGCTATCATTGACTAATACACAATCAAACTTGTTTCTTTTTCGTCTCATCTTTTTCAGTTTGAGGTCGATACGCAAAATAAATATCGCATTCAACTTGTATATGAACTCAAATGTCGTGTCTAAAAACACCTTTTTTGATGTTATGGTGCAGAGGGTGATGAGCAACTTACGAGAGGAATCGAGCAGATCAGAGATGGCGACAATGTACGAGGAATATGATACGGGGACCGATGAATCGATGAGAGGGAATAATGAGCAAGATTTGGATCTATGGGAAGAATGGATGGGATGGGAAGGAGCAGGGATTAGGGACTATTCATCTCACATTAATCCTTACATCTGATTCTGAAAATAAGTTTATATAATTATTCATATGTTGTAAGGAATCTTGAAAACCCACATCTTCATTTGATGATGTTTGAGGTTATTGTATATTCTGACGTCTTTCCTTTTCTCTGTACATGCATATATTAAGGTATCAGATTATGGGACTAATGGTTCCCCTAAAGTTCTGCTCATTTTAATTATTGCAGAAATGAAAATTTGATTTTTATATGTTCTTTTTTGGGGTTTCTATGAGTAATTTGGCAGGTTTTAAAATTTAACTTCTTAGTACGTTGAATTGAGAGTGTCGTCTAGTGTGCTAAATTAGTTTCGAAAATCAAAAAATCCTTTTGTACAATCATTAGTGTGTTGTAATTTTTAGGGTATTACAACTCACGAATGATTGTACACATAGCATTGTTCCGACATATTTGTATAATGTCGTGTTTAGTTTTATTTAGTTCAACGTACCATATTCTACATATAAAAAAGCTTCATGGACCGAGCAGTTCACCCATGCTTGACACAAGGGAAGAGTTGAAAAGTAAGGGATTAACTATGCACAATTCAAAAATCAGGTTTTAAGTTTGACTAGTATAAAAATTAAGTTTTAGTTAATTAATTAAAAATATTTATTAATTAAATATAATAAGACTACAGTTATATAATTTATAGTCATATATACATAATTATAGGTCACATATCACATTTTTTAAAATTAATTGGTCACATATTATTTCGAGGTCACAAATCAAAAAATTTATAGGTAACAGATTATTTCGAGGTCATAGATTTTTAAATTAGTCGATCACAGATTATTTTTGAATAACATATTATTAAATTTTTAGGTCACAGTTAATTAATAGTCACATATTATCTTACCCTAATAAAAAATTTATAAGTCACAGTTAATTTTATTGGTCATATATTTTCAAATTTGTTGGTCACGAATTATTTTTCAATCACATATTGTCAAATTTTTAGGTCACAGATAATCAAATACTTGGTCGCACACTGCCACTTCAGCCACTTTTGACCACCCTCACCCCTTCGCCACCATCACCAGTCACCGCCGCAGCCACCACCATCTTTGCAGCAAACCATCACAACCACAAGCAACGACCGCCGCCAGAAACCCCCACCAAGCACATCTACCCGCACAACCAACAAATCACCTAAAACCCTCGACAACACTACAACACCACCACCAACACCACAACGGCACCCAACCACCACAACACCGCACACAGCACTACGTTCAACCGCATAAAAAAAAACCCTAAACCCCCTCCCCATGCCGGCAACATTCGGCGCCAAAGAACTACACAACTACCATCGCACCGCCAACACCACTACCACCTTACCACCAAAACCAACGTCTCACCACCACCGCCATATCCAACACCACCTGCACCAACCACCTCTAGCACCACCATATCTGCCACCATCTTAAATCCCCAAATCACCCTAAAATCACCCATAACAGGTTTCGATAGTTGAGACATCAAAAGAAGCAAGTTCCCATAGAGCCACTACCTAACTGTAGCGGCGACAAAGGAGATGCCGCTGCTGGCGCTCACATTGATGGCTGCGGAGGAGCAGCACAACAGTTGTATCACATCAACAGGATCCTTGTAGTGGCATTCGGAGGTATCTTCAACGACGGGAGCTCTTACCTACTGTAGCAGCGGCGACGGCAGTGCCTCGTCAGCTCTCAACAACGACGACTGTGAGGGGAAAACACAGCAGTGTAGCCGCTGTCGACTCTCACAACGTCGGCTGTGAGGGGGAAACAACAGCAACGACGACGGGAGCTCTCAATGGCGACAGTGAGAAGAAAATGGAGAAGGTAGAGAGAGACGAGGTAGAGAAAGGAGAAGTAGATGAAAAAAATTTAGGATTTGGGGTTAAATATATTAATAAAATATAAAAATAATAAATACCGGATTTTTGATTAAATAAACTTCATACCTGATTTTTGAATTTGAAAATTTAAGTACCTGGTTTTTTGTAATTTCTTTTGACACAATCCAGACCTGGCCCAGTACATCTGTTGGGCATGGTTCAAAATCTGCAGCCCAATACATGTATATAGTTTAGTGGGGTACATGACTTCGTTTGAGCGGTTTTTAATATTTTGAACTTCAATTTAGAGACTTGCAAAGCAAATGTTCCTTAATTCTGAGATTATTAAGAGTAAAAAAATATCTTTAACTATGAAATGCCTTGATAGCTAAGTACCAATTAAAAGAAAAAAAAGGAGGAATTTATAATATAAATTTTTTAAGGACGCAAAGAATTTACAAGTATGGTCACACGACACAAATCAATGCTATATCCTTAGTTTTCGACTATGATGCACCGACACGGACACGTGTGTCCGACACGATACGTGTCGGATACGCCGACACGCGATTTTAAAAAAGTACGGACACGACACGCTCTTGACACGTTGATTAAATTCTTAAAAATTCTTCATTTATATAGTATAAATTTAGTTTTATACTTGTTATTAATTTTTCTTGTTGAAATCTTTCAAACATGAGTACCTATTTGTTATTTGTTAATAATTTTGAATTAACGATATATAATATTTCTAATATAAAAAGAAAAATGATTACGATAGAGTGTCCGACAAGTGTCGGTATCGACTCGTATCCGACACGGACACGCTACCCTAATTGAAGTGTCCGTGCTACAGAGGTTTTCGAATATAATTAATCATCTGCATAATAGTAATATGTTATGTAAGCGACAGCTGGAGGAAAAGAGGGAAGAGAACAGCAAAGAAAAAGGGGAAGAAGAAGGTGAACCAACTGCTTTAACTACCTTGTAGATAAAACGGAGGCTTCTTAACCAACTGCTTTAACTACCTTGTAGATAAAACGGAGGCTTCTTACTTCAGCTGAAACGGTGTCGTTTTGCTTCCAATAAGTGTAATAGCTAGAAGCGTTTTCTTTGTTTTCTTTTGTGACACACGACTTCAACCATGGATGAAGATATATATATGCAGCCACGTGCGAAGGAGTGGGGGGTCTGTGATTTTTCAGCAAATTCAAATATCAATTGGAGTGATTCCATTCAGTTCCTTCCTCATTTTCTTCTTGTTTTATCATTTATCCCTTCCCCAATTCTGTTTTTCTTTATTTGTTTGGTTACAATTCAGCTGCCTTTAGCTGAATAGAGTTCACTGCGAGTTACAATGGAGGAAGAGCTGCTGCTGGCATCAAGACCGTGACAAATTGGTATCAGAGAGGACGTATTACACTGGTCAATTGTATGGATACAAGGCCCAAGGTGGTGGACGACCACTTGAAGAAATTGGATTTGGAGATTGCTGATATGTGTACTTCATGGCTGTTACCAGCAGGCTGGAGAACAAATTGGCTTCCACAGATTAAACTCTCCAGGTAATTGGTCATAGGCAGGAGAAAATTGAGGATACTATGTTGGATATGAACCAGAAATATGAAAAACTAGTGGCCAGGATGGCCCAAATGTCTTCAGATCTCAAAATGGGACAGAAGAACAAAGGAGTGGAGGGAACAAATGGCTTCCTAAAATCGATTTTTCTAATTTTGGAGGAGATGGTCCCAGAAAGGGCTTGGAAGGCTAGGAAATACTTCCAGTTACACTAGGTCCCTGATGAACATAGACTAGGGATTGCTGATATTTATTTAAAAGGAAAGGCTGATATATGGTTTGATGGGTTTATTGCCAGCCACCCAGGGGCAGATTGGGGTGTATTCTCTAAGGAATTGTGTAAAAGGTTTGCAGAGACCACTAGGGAGTAAGTGGTTGAGACCTTCAGTAAGATCAAACAACTCGGGTCTATAGAAGAATATCAAGAAAAATTCGAGGAACTGAAATCACAGGTGATGTTTGCCCTACCCCATGTCCCAGAATCCTATTATATTACTGTATTCACTAGTGGTTTGAAAGGAGAAATTAGATCAATGGCCAACGCATTTGAGATAGCCAGTCTGCAGGAATCCACCATTCAAGCCATCCAAAAATTCCAAAAACCCAGCAGTTTCTCACCAAACAAATGGAACCCCTACCCTCCCAATCCTTCTGAAGAAACCAAAAACAAAGAATCATGGCAAACAACAGTAAACCACCTAACAACTACCAAACCATCACCCCTACTTTCAAACCAAAAGGAACTTGGGACTCTTGTTACAAATGCGATGAGAAGTACACCATAGGCCATGTGTGCAAGAATAGGTTCTTGAACTTTATGTTGGTAGATGAAGATGAGGAAAATGAACCAAAGGGAGATGGGGAATCTGAATCAGAAGGAGAGGAGGTAATGGAGATCTCAATCAATGCCTTAGCTGGGAGTTCAAAACATAAAAACCATTGGAGTTCCTGGAGTTATCAGAGGGAGAAAGTTATCTACACTAATTGACAATGGGAGTACTCACAGCTTTGTGGATGAGAAGCCAGTTAGGGAATTGAATTATGCCACTTATGAAGCCAATATTATGACAGTCGAAGTAGCTAATGGTGACAAACTAGAAAGCAAGGCTGTATGTCAACCACAAGTGTGGAGGGTACAGGAATGAGAATTTCAGTTCAAGCTAAGGACACTTAAGCAGTTAAGCTTGCAGGGAGTGATATGATGTTGGGAGTGAATTGGGTGAGCCAATTTGGTCTAGTTCTATTTGATTTTGTACAAGGGTGTATTAATTCAAGGGCAAGAATAGAGAGGTGAAGTTGAAGAGTGAAATGCCAGAACACGCTCTTCAGATGATGGAAATGGAGGAGATAGAAAGACTATTTAGCATGATTTCATATGAAATAGTTGGGAAATTGTACTCTGTCAGATAGAAGGAAAAGGGAGAAACGAAAAGCAGGGTACTGAAGGTTACTAACCAATTTCCACAAGCGTTTGATGAATCAAAAAACTTACTGTTTCCCAGATCACTTGATCGTCATCTTTCCGTAAAAGAAGGGACTAAATCAATTAAGATCAGACCAGCAAGAGCATAAACAAAGCAATATGCAGATAAGAAAGATCAAAGAGGTCTTTCGAAGAAGGGGATTGGGTTTTCTTGAAGATACATCCCTATGCACAGAGGTCAGTGGAACACAGACCTAACAACAAACTAAGTGCTAGGTGCTTTGGCTCATATCTGGTTATAAAGAAGGTAGGAGCTGTAGCTTACCAATTGGCATTACCTAAAGGATAAAAAATTTATCGAGTCTTCCATGTAATGCTATTGAAGAAGCAGCTGGGGAATAACAGTATGCCAGTATTACAACTGCTCGACGACACTGGACCACTGCAGGTTGATCATTATCCCATAGCCATATTACAGTCCAGGGTGGTGAACTGCAAGAAACACTCAGCACTTCAATGGCTTATACAATGGCCAGATTCTCTGCCAGACAATGCATAGTGGGAAGATGCAGATTGGATTAAATTCCAATTTCCTATCTGTGGATCGTGGGGACAAAATCAAGGTGAGAGGGATGGTTGTTATATAAGGGACGGCTGGGGAAAAGAGGGAAGAGAATGTTGGAAATGGGTCAAGTTTGACTAATAATTCGGGTGGGACTCAGTATCCGTTTTGTGCGGGTCAATGGTCAAACGCGTTCTACTCTGCGAGTAGATATTCGTGATATATTTAATTTCACAAAACCTTTTCCGGATGATTGAGAAATTAATGCTAGAAGTTGGCAACTTGAAAGTAAAAATCCTGGAATTTAAAATCAAGTGTGGGAACTTTATNGGAGAAACGAAAAGCAGGGTACTGAAGGTTACTAACCAATTTCCACAAGCGTTTGATGAATCAAAAAACTTACTGTTTCCCAGATCACTTGATCGTCATCTTTCCGTAAAAGAAGGGACTAAATCAATTAAGATCAGACCAGCAAGAGCATAAACAAAGCAATATGCAGATAAGAAAGATCAAAGAGGTCTTTCGAAGAAGGGGATTGGGTTTTCTTGAAGATACATCCCTATGCACAGAGGTCAGTGGAACACAGACCTAACAACAAACTAAGTGCTAGGTGCTTTGGCTCATATCTGGTTATAAAGAAGGTAGGAGCTGTAGCTTACCAATTGGCATTACCTAAAGGATAAAAAATTTATCGAGTCTTCCATGTAATGCTATTGAAGAAGCAGCTGGGGAATAACAGTATGCAGTATTACAACTGCTCGACGACACTGGACCACTGCAGGTTGATCATTATCCCATAGCCATATTACAGTCCAGGGTGGTGAACTGCAAGAAACACTCAGCACTTCAATGGCTTATACAATGGCCAGATTCTCTGCCAGACAATGCATAGTGGGAAGATGCAGATTGGATTAAATTCCAATTTCCTATCTGTGGATCGTGGGGACAAAATCAAGGTGAGAGGGATGGTTGTTATATAAGGGACGGCTGGGGAAAAGAGGGAAGAGAATGTTGGAAATGGGTCAAGTTTGACTAATAATTCGGGTGGGATCCAGTATCCGTTTTGTGCGGGTCAATGGTCAAACGCGTTCTACTCTGCGAGTAGATGTTCGTGATATATTTAATTTCACAAAACCATTTCCGGATGAATGAGAAATTAATGCTAGAATTTGGCACCTTGAAAGTAAAAATCCTGGAATTTAAAATCAAGTGCGGGAACTTTATACCACATAGGAAGTTGAAAGAATTTTGAACCAATTTATAAATCTCAAGCTTGGATATGGGTTTGGGCCCCAAGGGGTACCAATAGTCTCTGGAAGGGGGAAGTCATAGAAAATGTCTAGGCTAGTCCAAAATCCATATGCGTGCGCGTAGCCGCCGTCTGACCGCTCGGCACGAGCACGAGTCCGAGTCCGGTCGTGGGTCGTTGTTGGTTCCTATATTCTTTTGGACAAAATAAATTGAAAAAAATTTATTTTTATTTATTTTCGAATTTCGAAATTAATTAATTGAAAATGTGTGTCTTTTCGAAACTGTTCAGACTAAACTGACACAAACTAATAGTTGTGTCTATTCAGGAATAACATTTCAAGGAGTTGCAACTCTTGGCTCGCAGTTTTTGAAAATCTATAAATAGGACCCCTGATTTTCGAATTTGATCATTCAAATATCTTCATTCATCTTCAATTACATTCTGCATAACATATATATATATTTTCATTCGTTAAGAAAGTATAAAACATTTCTGGTTCGTCATTCTTGCTGTTAAGAGTGCTTCTACACCGCAAGAGAAAAATTGTTGTATCTTGGGAGGCGATTGTCGTCAATTGTAAGTACCATAACAGGCCAAAATCGTCTTAAAAAAATAGAGTCGAACTCTAGTCTCAATCTACTGGTTTCTGCAATTTCGCTAAGCATTTATTCAGTTTGCTTTTTCCTTCTCTTCATTTCTGATTTTCTCACATATCTCGCATGCTAAAAAATAGTATTTAATAGAGAACAGCAAAGAAAAGGTAGAAGATCAGACCAGGGGAAAAAGAAGGAAAACCAACTGCTTTAACTACCTTGTAAATTCAAAACGGTGTCGTCTTACTTCAGTTGAAACGATGTCGTTTTGCTTCCAATAAGTGTTAGAAACGTTTTCTTTGTTTTCTTTCATGACACACGACTTCAACCATAGATGAATATACACGCAGCCATGTGCGGAGTGAGGGGTCTGATTTTTTTTGCAAATTTAGTTATCAATTGGAGTAATTCCATTCAGTTCCTTCATCATTTTCTTCTTGTTTTATCATTTATCCCTTCCCCAATTCTGTTTTCCTTCATTTGTTTGGTTACAATTCAGCTGCCTTAAGCTGAATAGAGTTCACTGTGAGTTACGGTGGAGGAAGAGCTGCAGCTGGGATTCAAACCGTGACATAATAATATTTTAAATATCTTTAGCGACGTGATACAAAACAAATAAATAAAAATATAAAAGCATAGAAGTATGATTGATGCAAATTGGAAAGTATATTCTGGGTGTAAATGGAATCAAATCAATTAAAGATCGAATTTTCATTATTGCATTTTATTGTTTTTGGTAGGATATTGAATTTGTTTCCTTTTAAAAAGAAATTCTAGTTTTCCTTTTCATTGTTGTTTAGAACTTGAAAAATGATGTTCGTTAATTGTAAGAAGACACTTGAATATCAAATAAAACTACAATCTTCCCTCATTTCTTTCTTCTTCTTTATTGTTTTCCACTCGGCTTCAAATTGGTATCAGAGCTTGATACTATCCTCTGACCAAAGTAGTCGTCTCGTACATGTTAAAATTTCAGAAACGGTTGTTTTTTCAACAGCAACCGACTAAACCACAGCCACCATCAAACTACCTACTACGACAATCCAACATCCCTGATGTGGTTTGACAAAACAACCCACTAGAATTTGGGTCAAACTACAACAAATCTCCATCTCGAACAAAATTTCAACACATGGAATTTCAAGTTACGACTCCATCAATAAGCACCACTCATTTCCAAACCAAACCTCAATGGACTAAATCAATGACAAACATCCACAAGTTTAAGCAATGTTCAATCATAGCAACAAGAAGTGGTTTTTTCATCATATCAGTAGAATTATCCTTGGTTTGTACAAGACCTGATTTGGCACATGCATTTAGTGTAGTTAGCAGATACATGTCAAAGCCTAGCAAGGAATATTAGAAAGTAGTGCAGTCGATCTTCAGATACTTAAGGGGCTCTTATAGTATTTGTTTGCATTTTAGTAGAAATTCAGATGGAGTAATTGGTTATGTAGATTCAGAGTATGCAGAGGATCTTGATAAGAAAAGATCATTTACAGGGTATGTGTTTACCCTTGGAGGCTGTGCTATAAGTTGGAAAGCCGCTTTCCAAAATACAGCAGCTCGTCTACAATAGAAGTAGAATATATGGCCATTACAGAGGCATATAAGGAGGCTATATGGCTGAGATGATTGATTGGTGAAATCACTGAAGACTTGCAAATGTCTACAATATTCCATGATAGTCGGATTGTAATTTTCTTAACTAAGGATCCGATGTTTCACGAGAGAACTAAGCAGATTAATGTGAAGTATCATTTTGTACGTGATGTAATTGCTCGTGGTGATATTGTAGTGAGCAAGATTGATACTAATGATAATCCTACTGATACGATGACAAAATCACTTCAGATTGCTAAGTTTGAACATTGCTTGTACTTAATGGATGTTTGTCATTGACTTAGTCCATTGGGGCTTGGTTTGGAAGATGAGGAGTCGAGTTTATTGATGGAGTCGTGACTTGAAATTTCTTGTGTTGAAATTTGGTTTAAGGTGGAGATTTGTTGTGATTTGTGTATTGAAGTCTAAATTGGAGTGGTTTCGAAGAGATCAAAGTTATTGACTGGAGGAAAAAGTCAGGAACGGCCTGGTCCCAGCCAAGCACGCTTAACTGTGAAGTTTCTAACGATGAACTTCTAGAAAAGAAGGTACACCTTGTTGGTATGAGTAGTACCTATCAAATCTTTTTTTAAGCTTTCCTGATCTGGGTATTACAATCACTCCCCGTTAGAATTGCAACGTCCTCGTCGCGCTTGATCCATCTGAGGATCCATTGCCAGGCGTTGGGATTTTAGAGGTGGCTCTTACAGGTTCAAGAGGTGGCTTCCACCCTATGGCGTAGTACTTTGTCTTGCATAGCACCTAGTTCCCAATTTTCGACTGGCAACCGGGCTCTGATACATTTGTAACGAACCGAGTCCCACTTAACGAGCTGTCTCGATCGTTAGATCGACGACGTACCGTCCCCACTGTACCAACATGGGTCTTTTCAACATACTTTGTCCTCAATTGCACGCTCCCCGAGAAAACTTCCCAAGCGGTCATCCATCATAGAATTGCTCCAAGCCAAGCACGCTTAACTATGGAGTTTCTAACGATGTACTTTTGGAAAAGAAGGTGCACTTTGTTGGTATGAGTAGTATTTATCAAATCTTTTTTTAAGCTTTCCTGGTCTGGGTATTACAAAGTTGTTGCAGTTTTGCTAGCTTGGCCCTAGTTGGACGATCGAGTGAGCCCGGTAGAAAATAACCCGAGATTGGTCCCTCGCCGAACGCTGCCCTGTCGCTCGAGCGACAGGCTTATTCGGCCTAAATCCATTTTCATTTTTGATGCGATTTTGGAGTGTGTGTATGTGTGTGTGGAATAATACAAAAGAATACAACAGAACACGATAGAGAGAGATCATACAACATCTTGAGAGCTTTTGATTTCAATTGAGTGCACTGAGATCTTATAAACACAATTACTATTGATTATAGTAGATTTATCCTTCTCTGCTCGTGGTTTTTTCCTATATTGGGTTTTTATGTAAATCTCAGTGTTTACTTTCTTCTTGCTTATTTCATTATCGTCATTATCACTTGATCCTGATTCACAGATCATGTAGCCCTTAAATACCTTCTTAGAAAATGGATGCTAAGGCACAATTAATACGGTAGATTTTAATTTTGTAGGAATTTGACATCATCATTAAAGACAATAAGGGAGTGGAGAATGTAGAAGTCGACCATCTATCAAGGCTAACTTTAGAGGACAACACAATTACATTGCCAATCAGAGATGAATTTCAGATGAGAATTTGTTTTTTGTTTCTTCTTTACCATGGTTTGCTCACATTGTGAATTATTTGGCTGTAAGTGAGATTCATAGAAAGTGGAGCGCACCTGATAGGAGGAAGTTCTTGGTTGAGGTACGTAATTTTTATTGGAATGATCCATGTCTATTTAAATACTGTCTCGATCAAATTTTAAGATGTTCTATTCCTAATGAGGAGATCCAAGTGTGCTAAGTTTTTGTCATACCCAAGCATGTGGAGGTCACTTTTCTATAAAAAGACTGCTACGAAAATTTTACACTCTGGTTTCTACTAGCCTACCTTGTTTAAGGACACTAATGAATACTGTAGATCTTGCGAGAGATGCCAAAAATTAGGTGCTATATCCCGACGTAACATAATGCCCCTAAATGCCATTTTGGTAATTGAAATATTTGACTGTTGGGAAATTTATTTTATGGGACATTTTCTACTATATCTTGGTTATTTATACATCATGTAGCAGTTGATTACGTGTCTAAATAGGTAGAAGCTTCTACTTATGTGGCCGATGACAATAAAACAGTTGTTAAGTTTCTGAAAGAAAACGTTTTGTCTCGGTTTGTCACACCACGTGTTATTATTAGTGATAGAGACACACTTTTGCAACCGTTCATTCGAAGCACTCTTGAAAAAGTATGGGGTCATTCTTAAAATTTCTACTGCTTATCATCCCCAAACTAGTGGACAGGTAGAATTGGCTAATAGGGAAATTAAACAAATTTTGGAGAAAACGGTGAACCCTAATTGTAAAGACCAAGATTGAACGATGCACTTTAGGCTTACCGTATGGCTTTTAAGACTTCCCTAGGCATGTCATCATATCGTCTCATTTTTGGAAAGCTTTGCCACTTACTTGTAGAGTTTGAACACTGAGCCTATTGGGCAATTAAACATTTTAATTTTGATCTAAACAAGGGTGGTAAGTTTAGAAAATTTCAACTGAATGAGTTAGATGAATTGATGAATGACGCTTATGAGAGTTCTAGAATAAACAATGCAAAAATGAAAACTTTCCATGATAAAAACAATTTGAGAAAAACTTTTGAACAAAACCAAAAAGTGTACTTGTACGATTCTAGACTCCATAAGCACCTGGGTAAACTCCATCCTAGGTGGATTGGCCTCCTTAAGGTACATGTTTTTAAAAATGGGGCGGTCAAAATTGAAGATCCTAGCGATGGTCGGGTGTTTAAAGTGAATGGAGAGCGTTTGAAAATAACATATGGGCAACAAGTGCTTGCGGTGGAAGAAATTCTCCTTGTAGACCTTATTTACCACCTTTGACGCCTCCACGTACGTTCTTCACTTTACTTTTCTGTATATTAGTTTTAGAAATTTTCTTTTGGTTTGTTTTGCGTTTATGTCATCATGAAATTTAAAATATCTTAAAAAAAATAAAATTTGCAAGTAGTCTATGTGATCGGTTTCCATCTCCCACATTCATACTGATCAGGGGAGTACTTTAAACCCTATTTTCTTTACCTTATTGTACATTTGTCCTGTTCTTTACACGCTTTTCAGTTTTGCTATTAATGGTTATCTATACATTGAGGACAATGTTCCAAATAAGTTTGGGGATGGGCGTTCATGCGTTCATCATTTTGTCTGCAATTTTTTTTTGTGTGACTTTTTAGTTTTTATTTGTTTTCTAGCATTAGATTACACCTTCAGTTTTGTGTGCTTGTGTGAGTTTGATAACTGTGCCAACTATGATGTGATTATTGGAATATGTATCGGATGTGAATAATGAAATAGTGCAGTGTTAGATTAGTCAAAACCTATTTGTGTGAAACCTGACATTCTCTATGCACGTTACTCATGTTTGATTTATTCAGTTAGTGATGTGGTTCAGTGTTAGAACATAGTAAGTGACATCGAACAACCTCTATAGTACTGATCCATAATCCAAATATAGAGTAGTTTGGAGATGTTTGAACTGTTACAAAGGAACACTAAGATGAGTAGAGGTTCCGTGCATGAAAATCTCATGTGAATTGTCTAAAATCTATTGAGATCAAGACAAGGTGAATATTTTAATTTAAAGGCTAGTCTTAGAAACTGAATGTTAAAAGAAAATGGACATTGCACTAATCTTTGAGTGAATAAAAGTATCTTTTCGAGCATGTATATCTCGGGTAATTAAGCTTGTAAGGGTGATTTAAAATCTAGTGCTCTATGGTCATCTGACTTGGGAGTCATCGACCTGAAGCTCGCTAAATGGGTTATATAAAAAGCAAATGAGAAGATGTTCGAAAAAAACGAAAAAAAAGAAGAAAACATGAAAAATGAAAAAGAAAATGAAAAAAAATACACAAGTACATTGATTAAGCTCCAAATATTCGGTTGATAAAACTACACCTTTGATGAGAAGCAAGTAATTCAATTTAGTCTTACGGGTTGAAGTAATAAAAAATATAGAAGAATCTCGACTTGTTGAAATTTGAGCTTGTAATAGTGAGATCTAACAACCTAAGAGATGGTAAGGAATATAATTGAAAAGTTCAACTTAGAATGCACCCCGAGAAAATTGAGTGAAAAACATAAGTTTTGGGGTGTGTATCTCTCGAGTGAAGTAAGAATATTTTTGACTGCTATGGGTCAGGTGTTGAGCCAATCCCAATCTGAATATGTTGACATGAGTTTTCATACACATACGTCGAGATAAACATGTAACGGGTAGATATTGATTTAATTTTTGCACTGTTGTGAGTGTTGATTTATTTGATTACTGAATTTGAAACCTGAGACATGACATGTTGTCAAACCATGTTTTGTATAGAGTTAAACTACATTTTTGTTTGAGGACAAACAATAGTTCAAGTTTGAGGGAGTTTGATAAGTTCTCTTTTATACACTTATTTTATTGTCAAAACATAGAAATTGTTTGTTTAATATGTTGGAATATGGCTTAAATCTATGCAATTTATGTTTTGCAAGACAACATGATGAATGTAGCGGAATTGGAAAGAAATAAGAAAAAATGGACCAAAATAAAAGAAAATGAAAGTTTATAGACTAAATCGCAAATATTCAAAAGTTGGTTCGGGGGATCTTGTGTGGTTCAAGGTNGTATCGATGTTTCAAGCACCGGGTCATTCTTCTTTATATTATATTGTTCCAGTTCCGAGGCAGTCGCATCAAAATGAGGCTGCAACAAAAAAAAACTATCAGTGATTGGGCCATTCGCTCCTCGAAGGAGGGGGATCTTGTGTGGTTCAAGGTCTTCTCGCTTCCCTCTCTTTAATTTAAGGTTATTTCGGATTCCGGCTTTCATTTTAATAGAGAGAGCTGCTCTGAACAGAAGATTTTTCCTATTTTCCGTAGGTAAAGCTGGCTAACCAAAGGTTCTTTTTCAGCCGTTGACAAGTGGTCTCAACTTGCTCATGTGACGTATTTTCTCTCCCTTTTCGTCGAAACAAGACCACTACCCCTCGTCCCAATTCGAATCTTCATGATTCAATCCTCGTGAGGGGCTTCCCATGTTGAACGAGACGAACTGTTGGTTCTACCTCTTAACTCAAGCTGGCCATCGAGTTGGGTTTCCACTCCTTTAGCTATAAGTGGTCTGCTTTCAAGAAGAATAAGAAGACTGGTGGGTGCGCTTCCGACATGCGATTTATAGATTAGAAAGATGACTATTTGTTCAGCCATCAAGCTTCATGCTTTCTCGAGGAGCGGGTTCTGTCCCCTAAGCCGATGAGCGCTATGTCTAAGACTATAACCCTTCCCTCACACTAAATGGGGATTTGAAAGAGTTGGAAGCTAATTGGTTGAAGACAATAGACTTTGATGGAGAATTGGAGATAAGAATTCAAAAAATAGCGAAAAATGAAAAAATTCAAAGTTTGAGTACCAAAGTGCAAATACTCAATAATTGATTCGAACCACAAGAAGATACTTTGAAGATTTTCAGGAGACAATTGGATGTAATCGGAACTCAAAAAGGAATGAAATATGATCAAAATATTATCAAAATCAATTTCCAACTCGTACAAGATATATTCTAGATTTTTAGTCTAGAATTGAGACCCATTTTTAGCATAGTAAACTTCCGAATTGGAAGAAATCTATTTCTATCAAATTTTTATCCCTTTGAGTTATCTTTGTAAATCACTTTGAAACTCCTAAATCGAATATCGGGATAAAAATTCATGACCAAAATACTGACTACTGTGCAGAGATAAAAAATCCGCTCGCGAAGGTAACTTTCTTTATTCCATTGGAACTCTTTTGGAAATCGATTTGGATGTGATTTTCATCCAATGCTTGATTTCTACAAATACTTAACAGTAAAATACATATTGGGAATGCCTCTATACACTTTTCTCTCATCATTTCGCTCAAAAACTCCATGAAGAACTAAACAATATGGTGAAACGAGAGAGGAACTCATTGGATTTGGTGATTTCACGTCTTTTATTTATATAATTTGTTATTTTTCTTGTTAAATAATTATAGGTTTAGATTTTCTCTTCATAAATTTATTTTGAAATTGGTTTAACTCTTATTAAATTTTTTCTAGACATTGGTCATGTCTTTTATATCGAACGATCGAAATACTTATTGAATTTCAATTTCATTTATTTTATTGGTGTGTTTATTTACTGCCTTATGTTTGATGTATTTGATCGATTTATAATCTAATTTCAATAAATAATTGTGGAAAATTGTTAAAGAAAATCTAGATTCTAGGGTTACATTTTATTCTTGATGTATATTTTGGATTTATAATCTGATTTCAATATATAAATGTGGGAAATTGTTAGAGAAAATCTAGATTCTAGGGTTACATTTGAATTAAATTGATTTTTAACGATAAATCTTTCGATTAGAGTGCCATGATGAAAGTTTCTAATTGAGTTTTAAAAAATAAATAATTGACGTTGAATGATCTGATGCAATTGAGAGAATTCTGACGCTTCACTATTTTAATTCTTTAATTTCATTATTTGATTCATTGATATTTAAATTTTTTTTCGAAAAACAAATCATTTTCAAACAATTCAAGAAAACCCTAATTGTTGAACCATTGAGTATTTTTTCATCTCCCTGAGGAATCGACACCGTAAAACTGTGCTACAATTACCGTGTTATTCTCTGAGTGTACTCAGGATTTGAAGTCTTAGCAATAATCTCACATAATTTTATAAAAATTTTCAGAAGTTGCATGGTATAATAGTTAGCAATTTAGTTGATTAGCACAAACTCATAAAACCAAATTTACTATTCCATTAAGGTTACGATTAATTGATTCTTGATTAAGTACATTGTCCTCTTAGGATCGATATTTTATTTATCATTTTATTATGTGTTCGCAATATCGTATACTTGTAAAAAAAAATCAAATGATCAAGTTTTTGGTGCCATTGCCGGGGACTATAGTATTTAATTAGTAATAGTTAATTTTAGCTTTCATCTAAATTTTTACTACTTTATTAGTTTAATTAGAAAAACTTCTATAGTGTTGTCTCTATTTCTTTTTGATCTTGTATGCAAAGTTTGAAACATGTTAATCTTGTTCCTATTGATCTGGAAATCAAACGATCATTTATAGTGAGAAGAAAAGAACAGTTAAAAAATCACACCAAAAATATCAAGCAGAACTCATGGCAGAAAATAATCAAAATCAAATTGCATTAAGGTAAATGAAGATGCAGCACATCTAAATGTAGTTACGAGTAATGTGAATGCGAGATTGATGGGAGATTACATGGTTCCACTAGTTGTAGAAAGCCAATCCAGTATATTATACCTAGCATTCAGCTAGGCAAATTTCTACTTGAGGACAGATGTAAACGATATGTTCCAAAATGCACTATAGTTCTTTGGGAAAGCTATTGAAAATCAAATGCTCATATCTCGAGAGTTTTGGACATGTGTGCAACAATTGAATATTTGGGGATATCCAATGAGACAATCCGGCTGGGACTCTTTCCTTATACCTTAAAATATTCAGCTAGGAAATGGTTGGACACATTTCTACCTCATAGCATTACCACTTGTAACAGTTTGAGTCGGGACTTCTTGAGTAAATATTTTCCACCAAAAAGGATTGCCAGGTTGAGGGATGAAATCACTACTTTCTCCCAATTGGATTTAGAATGCTATTTAGAGGTTTGGAAAAGGTACAAAGGGATTGCTCAATCAATGAACACAACATGGTTTACAAAAATGGCTTTAAGTTTAGTATTTCTACATTGGGATAAATCGACTAGTAGGGTCATCGTTGACTCTGCCTATGATGGGTTGATTACGAAAAAGACAATGGACCAAGTCCATTAGATCATGGAGAATCTAGCATTTACTAGTGCACAATGACCAACATAATGATCAAATGGAAAGAAAGTTATTGGAGTATACGAAGTCGACTAATTGACAGCGATCTCAACACAGTTAGTAGCATTAGCTCAGAAGGGAGATTAGATGAATGCAGTTCAGGCAGCTAGACAAAAATGTAAGCATTGTGGAGGAAACCATAAGACTGCAGATTGTAATACGGGTAGTTCATTTGTTCAATCAAGGGAAGATGTTAACTACACAGAAATTTTAGAGATAATAGAGTAATCCACATCCAAATGCATACAATCCTAATTGGACAAATCACCCATCTTTCTGATGGAGTAATAATTGGTCGACTTAAGGTATACCACATCAGAATTTGGAGAATCAGATGGGACAAATAGTCAAGGCACTTCCAAAAAGATAGTCAAGAACATTGCAAAGTGATACTAAGACTAACCCCAAAGAACATGTCAAAACCATCACCACTCGCATGGGGTTCAGCTTCCTAAAATCAATGTAAAATGATCAATTGTTATAAATGAAAAGGTACCTACCACATGTGTGGAGCAATTTGGGAAATCTGACTAAAACAAAAAATGTGAGAAAGAAAATAAATAAGAGGATTCAAAAGTTAACCACTCCTACCAAGTAATATGTCCCCCCAATACCGTTTCTACAGAGATTACAAAAGCGTAAGCTGGATAAGCTGTTTTCAAAGTTCTTGGAGGTATTCAAGAAACTACATATCAACATCTCATTTGTGGATGCTCTTTGCACAAATGCCTAGCAATGCCTAGTTCATGAAGGAATTTTTCATAAATAAAAGGAAGCTGGAGGATCTAGGAACTGTAATGCTAAATGAAGAATGCAATGTAATTCTACAAAACAATCTACCATCTGAATCAAAAGATTCAGGGAGTTTCACAATTCCTTGCACTATTGGCGAAATAAAATTTGATGAAATTTAGTGCGATGTAGGTGTAAGCATTAATCTTATGCCTTATTTTGTTTTTAGGAAACTAAGTTTGGGGATGCTAAAGCAATTCCAATATCTTTGCAACTAGCTAATCGATCCATAAAATATCCCAGGAGAATTATCGAAGACATGTTAGTGAAGGTAGACAAGTTCATCTACCTTGATGATTTCATCATTTTGGGCATGGTTGAGGAGGACATGGAAGTGCCATTGATATTGGGCAGACTATTTCTTATATGCTGCAATTAAATGAGGAACATGAGACATTCAATTCTTCAGTACTATCAAATATCTTACAGAATCAGATAACTATATTCGAATTGATATAGACACTTACCTTGTGCACTCACAAGAAGAAAAATCAAAAATGGATGAGATAAGTCAAGTTTCTTATTCCTCAGAGGCTATTCCACCCTACAAGGGAAGACTACAGTTTGAAGATCTTGGCACAGGGCCCACTAAACCACTACCATCTATTCAAAACCACCAAATCTCGAGCTTAAATAATTGCCTTCACATTTGTGATACGCCTACGTAGGAGAGTCTTCTGCTCTACCAATGTTCATTACAAATGAATTAAATGAGTTGAAGGAACATAGACTATTAAGAGTTCTACGAAAACACAAATAGCCATTCGTTGGTCAATAACTGACATCAGAGGGATCAACTCTTTGGTGTGCATTCATAAAATACTAATGGAGGACGAGTATAAGCCATCAGTAGAAAATTAATACAGTTTAAATCCAGGCATGAAGGATATGGTTCGAGCTGAAATCCAAAAGCTTCTTGATACTAGGATAATCTATCCTATTTCTGTCCATAAGTATGTAAGCCCAGTTTATGCAGTGCCTAAGAAAGAAGGGATAACAGTTGTGAAAAATGAAAACAACGAACTTATACCAACTAGACTAGTCATAGGACGGCAAGTGTACATCGACGATCAAAAATTGAATATTCTACTCAAAAGGATCACTACTGATTGCCATTTATTGATCATAGGTTAAAGATGTTAGTTAGACATTCTTATTATTACTTCTTAGATCGGTATTCAGATGCAATCAGATTGCAGTAGCTCCATAGGATATGGAAAAGACCACATTTATGTGCCCTTATGGATCATTTGCTTATAGAAGGATGTCATCTGTGTTATGTAATGCCCCAGTCATATTTCGGTAATACATGATGGTAATCTTTTCAGATATGGTAGAGAATTTTATTGTAGTACTAATGGATAACTTTCCAGTATTTGGATCGTCATTTGAAAGTAGCATATCAAATTTGGGAATGGTTTTACAATGATATGAATAAACAAACTTGACACTTAATTGGGAGAAATGTCATTTTATGGTGCAAGAAGGAATCATCCTTGATCATTGAATTTCAGTTGATGGTATCGAAGTGGATAAGATAAAAATTCAAGTGATATAAAAGCTATCCCTGCCAACAAGAGTTAATGAAATACGCAGTTTTCTTGGTCATGCAGGTTTCTATTGAAGATTTATAAAAGACTTCTACAAAATCACAAAGTGTCTTTGCAGCTTACTTGAAAAGGAAGCATCATTTAACTTTTTTGAGGAGGGTTTGACATCTTTTAACACTCTTAAAGAGAAGTTAATTTCAACACTCATGATAGCTGCATAAGATTGGACACTACCATTTGAGTTGATGTGTGATGCTAGTGATTATACAGTAGGGATAGTACTAGGCTAGAGATGGGACAAGCTACTTCATGTCATTTACTACACAAACAGAACATTGACAGATGCACAGTTGAACTATGACACCACTGAAAATGAGTTGCTTGCTATGGTGTTCACTTTTGACAAATTCAGATCATATCTCACGGGACAAATGGTAATTGTCTATATAGATCACTCGACAGTTAAATACTTGCTATTTAAGAAAAATGCTAAGCTAAGATTGATTCGGTGGATACTTTTACTTCAAGAATTTGATTTGGAGATTCGGGACAAGAAATGTTGTAAATATGTGGTAGTATACCAAGAAAGGCGGTATGCTACCACATATTTACAATATTTGGAAAATATTCTTTTATGTCTGCCTCATCCTTTTATTCTGACTGCTCGAATCAAATTCACATTTCTTGTCCCGAATATAGGGTAAGAAATGTTGTAAATATGGGGTCAAACATCGTGTTGTTACAATTTATCATCCCAAACAAATGGCCAAGTTGAAGTATTAAATATGAAACTGAAGAGGAGTTTACATAACTGTAAATGGCTTGCGAATTGATTGGTCAAGTAAGCTAGATGATGCATATGGGCATATCGAAATGCTTTCAAAACACTAATAGGTATGTCACCATATCACCTTATGTTTGGAAAAGCTTGTCATCTCCAATAGAGTTAGAACATAGAGCATATTGGGCAATAAAATAGTTAAACCTTGAAATGAAAGCTGCTGAAGAAAATAGTCTGCTATATCTAAATGAATTGGATGTGTTCGAATAGATGCAAAGCTATACAAAGTAAGAATGAAAAGACTACATGATAAATATATTAAGAGATTAGAGTTTGCTCTAGGTCAAAAGGTAGTATTATTTAAATTAAGAATGAAACTTTTCCCTGGGAAATTGCATTTGAGATGGTCTGGACCTTTTACATTTTCAAGTTTTTTCACACGGAGCAATTTAGATTACTCATGAAACCAATGGCACTTTCAAGGTCGATAGACAATGCTTGAAACCATATTGAGATAGTGAATCTGCTAATGAGAAGCTATCATCCACCTTACCAACCCTGAATAATTAAGTAGCAAAGTCTAGCTAAAGATTTTAAATTATGCGCTTATTGGGAGTCAACCCAGTTTTTTACCCTTTTAGTCAGTAGGCTTTATGTATTTGGATTGCATGTAGTTTGTTGCATTAGTTTTAGGCATAATTTTATTTCAATAGAAAGTGCATGTGGCACATACTTCAAGGCTCTAAGGGACGTAAAAAAATTGGTTATCATATACACTACATGTGAGCTTTTGCGCTACTTTTTGACACTCATATTTATTTTCTTTCATCCTTCACGGGTGAATATCAAGTAGGAGGCAGCTTAACAAGTTGATGAATAGAATAAACTGATTCAACAAATTACCTCAAATCTTCCCCATCCTTTATGTTGGGGACAATGTCTAAGTTTAAGAGGGGGGAGGGGGAATATTGAGCTTTTAGTTGTGTATTATTACGTGTTTATTGTTTAATATATATAAGAAAAATACAAAAAGAAAAAAATTGCAATTTTTAAAAAAAATGTTTTCCTTATTTGCTTGCTTGTGTGGGTTAGGTAGCGTGTTCGATAATGATGAATACATTTGAAATTATGTCTTGGTTAATGAACTGTGAATAGACTACATGCTTATATTAATTGGTGCTTATCCACATAAGACTTGATACTAATTGTGCAGGCGAATTAAGTTAGGCATTGTGAATGTATGAGTCGATTCATTTGTTTGATACATTGAAATAGTAGTACTTAGATACTAAACTTAAGAAAAAGTGCTATATTATACATCCTTAGACTAAATTTAGAATAGTTTGAGAGTGATTTTATTGTTGTATGGAAATATGGATATGGATATGAATGGAGATTCCATGTGTGTAAATTCTTGTGTGAATTGTCCAAGTCTAATATGCAGAAAATTAGGAGAAAACTTTAAGTTAGGGGTCGATTTTTGAGAATGGGTGTTTAATGAGGGATATTGCACTAATCATGATAAAAAAAATAAAAAAATAAAACTATCTTATTGTAAAACATCTCTCCGTGGCTTTTATGACTCGTAGGCTAAAAATCTGGTGCCTTATAGTCATCTGACTTGTGAGTCACCGACTTAAAACTCATTACAAGGGTCATTTAGAAAAATTAATGAAGAAAAATCTACACATAAGATAAGGAAAAATAATAATTATGAATTCATGTACTCTATGCCTTGATTAAATCACAAACACTTATTTGATAAACTTATATTTTTGACAAGGGATTATTAGCATAGTTGAGTCTTGGAGGTTGAAGCAATCAAAATTTGGAGAATCCTTATTTGTATTGACTTGCAATTAGTGAGATCCATATAAACTAGAGAGGGCAATGGGTTAGCATAAAGATTCAGCCATAGATCACATACTAGGAAAAGAATAAATAAGGAATGAGTTTGGAGATGTATGAATCTTGCAAGTGATAAAAGTAAAAAATTGACCATCGAGGGTCGGAAATTGAAACAACTCATGAATTTATAGTGTTTTACTTAATAATCCACACTTACACACACACACACACACACACACACACACACACCCACCCACACCAGTTTTACTGAATTTATAGTGTTCAAGTTCTTTTGATTAATTATGGCGTAATTCATTGTATATTTTGTTTATTAGATGAAACTTGATGAATGAAAGTGAAATTGAAAAAAAAAAAGCAAAAATTGGTGAAAAATGGTGAAAAACAAAGTATGGGGACTAAAATCAAACATTCAATAGTTTATTCGAACCATAACGTGAAGATTGAAGATAACGAGTTCAATTGGATGTAATTAGAAGTTAAACACCCGAAATTTTGAGAGAAAAAGACTTAAAAGAATCAATAATCGAATTCAAAGATCAAAATGAAAAGTTTGAAAGAAAGTATAACTACACAGCTACCCAATTATAAAGCTAGGTGACCACCCAGCTTGAAAAATCAAAAGCAATTGCTTAAAGCTTCTCTTGGGTGAGCGCCCGAGTTTTTTGTGGGCCACCGCCCATGCCAAATTTGGCAAATCGGGACTGTTTCCTTTTTCCCACAAAAAAATTCTACATAAAAACCAATTTTTTACACGACTTTTGACCTAATTTCACTTCTATAAATACAAAACATTGTTAGCTAATATGAGGGACCTTTCATACTACAATATTCCATCAATTTTCATCAATCAAGAAAGGAGAATTCATAGTTTTGTGGGAGAAATCAAGAGCAAGTGTAAGAATTCCATCCATTAAAGACTAAATATTGGTTTTTGGGCAAGGAAGAGAACAACTAATTGAAGATTCATCCAAAAATCATTTAAGAGATTCAAAATTTCAAGACTGATCTTCTTTCATTCATTCAATTACAAATTCGGGTGATGATCTATAAATTTAAGATGAATTCTTGCATATTTCCAATGCTAGGCTAGGCTTCTAATGGCTAAGATATAGTGAACCGTTGTTATGATATTTTTAATATAAATTAAATATTTAGATGTCCAATATGTGTGTTTCTTGGATGCTTGTATAGTGTTTAATACTCAATTATTTGGCCATTAATTAGAATGATTTGTGAGTTTTATTGATTTTCAGAGAAATATAAAATAGATTGCAAGTATAACAACCATTGTAAAGTCCGATAAGATATAGAGATATACTGCTATACTTTGCATGTTTTTTATAGATATTCTAACATTTTTAATTCATGCTTTCATGTTTACATCTTTCATAGAGATATGTGAAGGTCACATGAAGGGATGAATTTAAGTGATATCGAGATATGACTTTAATTAACTTAGGAACATTGATCAACAAATATGAATACATGTCGTCATGATGATGCTTCCATTAAAGATGGATTAAAAAGGAGGATTCGAAGTCTTCGAAATAATCTCATATACTTTTCTAAAAATCTTTATAAATAGCATGGTCGAATAGTTAGCAATTTAACTGATTAGCACAAATTCATAAAACCAAATTTGCTATTAAATTTAGGCTAAGATTAGTTGATTCTTGATTAACTACATAGTCCTCATGGGAACAATACTTTATTTATCATTATATTACTTGTTCGTAATACTATATATTTGCGAAAAATCAAATGATTAGGGGGATAGACCAAAGCCAAGACTAAGAGAACGTTGAAGTGTACAACAACATAGGGATGAAGGGGAGGAACAAGTGCCTTTTTAGTAGGTGATGGTAGGCTTGATCGACAAGGAAAACGTTAAATGAATGAATAAAAAAGAAGTGAAAATTGCCAAAAAATGTCACAATCAAGGTGACACGTGTGCCATTTTAAATATGGCAATATTTTAAAACTTTTACAACAAATGCATTTTTTTATAAAAGTCGAACAAAATTACGTTGAAATTAATTAGATTTGAAATATATTTTATTGCAAATGTCTTGTATGTTATGAATATTCATTATACAAAGAATATGTCATGTTAAAGCCTTATTAGAAAAAAAACCTGTGAGAAAAACTCTAATGAAGGAAAAATAGTACATTATTTTTTCGAATATGCTGCAAAAGTTGTCTCATTAAAAATTTTGTCACGAAAACCCAATGGGATATGACCTTGATCATGGGGGAAAAAAAAAAAACAGCACAATGCGTATTTACCCCCTCGTGATAATATCACCCCAAATTATATTCCAGTCATATTAAATCCTTTAGAAATAACATTAATAATCATGCCAAATGATTTGACTATAATGTATTCCAAATTTCATGCATAGTCGAGATAATGATATTGACTTGTAATTTCATCCACCAAGATCTTTGTGAAATTCACTATGTTGAGAGTCGTGCATTACATATTACGAATTTATTTTTCTTATTTTATTTTCACATAAGTATACATCTTTAGATTGTAGGTCCAGAAACTTCAGGTTTCTCTAGTAAATTTAATTTTAGATTTGCGTCTTTTTTATTTGGTCAATCGTCAATTTGATAGATATATTTCGACGTATTTATTTAGATTTCTCGCTATATGATGCAGTACATCATGTGTAAAAGTGTGGTCGACAATATTTTATTTTCTTTTTGATTCTATTTCCTTTTCATAATTAAATAACTTACTGAGATATCTCATTTTTCAATATTTTAGGTACTTAACCTCTTCTTAGATTTTGTAATATGTTATGCCTAAATATTCATCAAGAGTATATGCCGCCTTAATGGGACCATCTTTGTTAATTTCTCTATTTTCGTTTGACGATTTTTATATTAGAATCGAATATTATCACGTTTCAGGCGTACCATAAGTTTATCAAATATAATATTAACTAATTGTTCTTCAAGACATTAATTCTATTTGGAACATTTAAACTAGAGTGTGAGATATTGTTGATCTTTTTGGTCAGTAAATACATTTAAATAAATTATCTTTTGAACTTCTGGTTCAATTTATTTTTTGTGAAAGTTTAGATGATGATGTATTTGTACATTATTTCCAACTTCTTAATTTCTTCTCCCAATGCTGAGAGAATTATCTAGTCAAATTGACAATTAGAAAACCACTTTATAAAATATCACTCGTTAGGATTTGAGATATTGTATAATAATCCAAACTAATTATTTATTCTTACCATTCTTTACTTTCCATCTCTTGCACTGTGGTTGATCAATTTTATATATACTGTAATATCAAAATAATTAGTTGGAAAAATTAGGCTCTGACCATAAGCCAATTATAATAGGGAAAACTATGATGTTGACATGATGCATAATAGTATTTCTTAAACAGAATACTTTGTTCTCAATTAAATTAATTAGAGGCTTTTAATAAGCAATTGTGTTAAGCTATTTATTGATATTTCAATTAACACTTATTAAAATGTTGAGATTCAAGATCACTAGCATTTACAAGATATACTATCTTGATTGTATAATCTGAATATTATGCTTAAAATTTAAAATTGACCAATAATTTTACAAATTTCGGGTTGGGAATACCATGTAGTCATCTGTTATATGTATCAAATATATTATATACAAATAATATTTAGATGGTCAATATGGATGATGATGGGTCCCACTTATCATCTAGATTAATTTTCAAAAATAGGTAATTCAATCCCTACTTTAGCTGGTGATGTTTAATGTTCAATTTTTGTTTAAGAGAACAAATAATATATAGGAATTCACTGGATTAAAGAATCTTCAGGTTCTTTGTTGAATGTCCATTTGAATTTTAAATTTCACATCATTATTAATCCAGTGATGGTCCAACTAGTCATGCCAAGCAATAAAATCAAATTGAATTTCTAATTCTATTGACCTCGAAAAATGTTCCTCCAAGGGGCCAACAGATCCCGGACCTACCTGCACACACGTAAGCTCTTTTTCTACACATTTGGATAAATCGTTAGTCGTCTATGACCTTCCCTGATGTTTTGGGATACGATAATGACCATTTCGAAGGTTAAGTTAGTCGATGGGAGATTATATACTTGAGTTGGGACAAGCTAAAGTTGCAAGCCACTAGAATGTGTTTGATACCAAAATATGTGAAGTATGGAGAGCAAACTTACAATTTTTAGAGTGAAAGTTGCATCACCCTTTACTTGAGCTAACATATAATGATCGAAGTGTCCCATCATAGGTTGTCACTTCAAATGTCCTAGGCTCTACATCATTTAATGTTATTTGACAAGATAGGCAATTTATGGCCTAGGTTTGTGTACTTACGTAATAGACTAACAATATTTGATGTTTGTGGTGCTGCAGGAGGTCGCATCGTTCCCTTTTAGAGGATCTTAAATGTAGAAGGTCTCTTGGGGACAGTGATAAAGATGCCCCTCGGAATAGGAGGCTTTATATAAGATTCAACCTCATTAAGCACTTCAGATATAGTGCACGGATGGACTTTCTTGATGAGGTGAGCATAGGTGCTGCCATATGCGCACTGTCTTGAGTTTCAATTGAAATGCTGCATGGGCCTTATCATGGTCTATTATTGAATTGCTACGTGGGCCACATCTTAAGCCTCGGTGAGATGTGTAACAGGTTCAATTTAGTGTTTGTTTTAATTGTACCACACATTTTAGAAACTTAATATGTTTTTCTTTAATTTAGTAGAAAATAAATAACTATTAATAGTAAAATTTTATTATTTTTCTAAATTTGTACTTCTTGAGGAACACAATACAATATTTTTGAAGAATAATAATATGTATTATTTTTGCTTCTACTGGAGTAATACATCAATATTCTTCTAAAATATTAAAATTGTAATGGCATGCTCTTCAAAAGCAGATAATTCTTTTTCTTGGAACATTTATCTACCCTCCTCGATGGAGCCTAAAAACTCATTAAGTATGTGTAGATATCTTTGTTAAATAAAAGGTCATTAGTTGGATTAATTATTGTTGTGAATCTGAAAAGCTTTAATTATGGTAAGAAATCGAATGGAACTGAATCAAAGATGTGATAAAATATGAAATATGATGAGAACCATTGTACAAGAGCTAGCGAGGTTAAGGATCTGTTGATTGTAAAGGAATGACCAATGATGAGCTTACGGGCAAAGAAAGTTAAAGAAGCTATGAGATTGCTTATTCAAACTACAGTGGACAAAACATCGATCACAACAACCAAATGAACAAATTTGATGTTGGGCTTGGAAGAAGAAATAAGATGGATTAACTTGGTGCAACAATATGCGAGGGAGCTGAAGGTCAAAGCTATGTAACTGTATAATATACCTATGCATGCGACCGCGTGAACCAATATCGAACCAAACTAAGGCTAGTAGAAGTGGCCTTGCGACTGCATGCAATTTTACTATGCATCCGCATTGTACAATTTTCGGACGCGTTTTTTTCAAATAAAAATCTTGTATGGTATCTTTTTGATATCTTTTATGGCTTAATTCCGTTATTAATTAGATTTTATTAGTTTCATATAAATAGGACTTATTTCATTCATTGTAAACTAGACAATTTGAGAGAATTATTGCGAGACATATTGCTTTCTTCTCGTTCTTCATCAAATTAATTCCTAACTTATCAAGAATTAAATTCTTGTGGCGTTTAAAAATTCAAGTAATGTTCATAAATATTGTGATCACGGGGTCAAAATATTATTGCAATTATCTTGGTTCTTTGGTTCAATAATTTATTTGGTCGAGCTTTCTTTCAAATGTCTTTTCTTGGGTTTGATCTAATTTGTCTTAGGGTCCTAGCTACAATTGTTATGTGGATTCGCATTAGTTGGTAT
Source organism: Fraxinus quadrangulata (assembly GCA_903798255.1). Taxonomy (NCBI): domain Eukaryota; kingdom Viridiplantae; phylum Streptophyta; class Magnoliopsida; order Lamiales; family Oleaceae; genus Fraxinus; species Fraxinus quadrangulata. The sequence goes on along the minus strand of CAIGRB010103588.1, from coordinate 42,119 downwards.
CAGAGCTTGGCTCCAAAAATCCAAGTTATATCATTTAATTCTTTTTTTTTTGTTTGAGTCTTCATCTCCATTCTTCACGTTCTTCATCTTTTGAGTCATTTAATCCAATTAAAATACCAAAAAAATTTAAAAAATAAAATGAAATTCAAAAGTTATTTTTCCGCTAAATTAGTACCCAAATCAATGCCTTTTCGATTTTTTGGGCCCTTTGTTGAATTCTCACGCATTTAGTAAAATAAAGGGTCGAGTTCGAATTCAAGAAACACTTTTTTGAATTTATCCTTAGCATTTGATTCAAAGTTCAAATTCCTACTTTCTTAAATCATTCTAGATCACTTTCCTTACTCAATTCTTTTTTTGAACTCCACAAGGGTTGAAATTTTGATTGATATCGAATTAATTTTTTGAACCACTTGCAAGGAAGCATTGAGTGGGAAAGGCAGAGTGGTGAGACTAATAGAGGGAAAAAGCTAAATTGAGTGATGCATTAGATACACACGTGAGACAAATATTATTCTAGATTTAGGATGTTTGAGAGAGATGATTCTATTTCAAGCGGGACGGATAGTCAAGTTATCATGACGGAGGAGACGAAATGATAATTTGTAATGTTTGGTGATATGGGGGATAAAATGGATAGGCAACAGGTGTGGATGGAGAGGCAAGGCACATTGCTTATTAATTTATGTAGAGAACAACCTATAGAATTTCATAACAAAAGGAGGCAAGGTAGGCGGGATCGTAGAGCGAATATTGGTGGTGAAAATGAAGCGGGTAGTGGTATTGATGATGATGCATTGTAGAGGCTGAAATAGGAAGGATGAGGAATAGATGAGATAGACATGATAGGATGGCTAAAGATTATGTTGCAAATGGAGTTGATAGAAATATGGGCAATATTAAAATGACAATTCCTTCATTCAAAAGAAGAAGCAATCTGAAAGCATATTTGGAGTGATAGAAGAAGATAGAATTTATATTTGATTGCCATAACTACTTAGAGGAGAAAAAGGTAAAACTTGCTATCGTTGAGTTTACTGATTATGCCATCATTTGGTGGGATCTAATAGCAACATCTATCAGGAGGAATCATGAGAGGCCTATTGAAACAAAGGGAGAATTGAAGGCTATCATGAGGAAGATGTTCGTTCATAATCATTACTATAGGGATTTTTATCAAAAATTACAAAGCTTTTATCAAGGATTTATGAGTGTGGAGGATTATCATAAGGAGATTGAGACTTCCATAATTAGAGCGAATGTTGAGAAGGATCGAGAGGCCACCATGGCTCGATTTTTGAATGGTTTGAATAAGGGAGATAACTAACGTGGTAGAACTACAACATTATGTAGAGTCGGAGGACATGCTACATGTAGCTGTGAAAGTGGAGAGGTAGTTGAAGAGGAAGGAAGTAGTTAGATACCCATCATGTTCTTGGGGGTTCTAACTCTTCTTGAAAATCAAAGTGGGATAACAATAAAGGTGATGGGGCTATTTCAAAAGGTAAAACTGAGCTATCGAAGGAAAGAGAGGAATTTCCTATCAAAGCTACTCCTAAGATAGATTCCCAACCCCCTAGGAATTAGGATATCAAATGCTTTAGGTACTTGAGATCGGGGCACATTACTTCTCAAAGTCAAAATAAAAGGGCGATGCTATTTCGAGACAATGGAGAAGTGGTGAATGATAGTGAGGATGAATATGATGACATGCCAAAATTGAAGGATGCTAGTGATGGTGATAAAGTGGAATATATAGTGAGAGAGTTGTTGGTTACACAACGAGCTCTTAGTGCTCAAATCAAAGTGGATGACTTGGAGCAACAAAGGGAAAACATGTTTCTTACGAGATGCCACATCAACAATAAGGTATGAATATGATTATTGACGAGGTAGTTGTTCCAATGTAGCTAGCACTATACTTGTTGAGAAATTGGGATTAACTATGCTAAAACATCATAGGCCTTAAAAATTGTAATTGTTGAATCAATGTTGAGAGATTAAGGTCAATAGGCGAGTGTTGGTGAGTTTCTCAATTGGGAGGTATCAAGATGAAGTGATGTGTGTAGTTTCTATACTTGTTGGACATATTTTGTTGGGAAAGCCTTGACAATATGATAGGAAGGTGATGCATGATGGGTACAAAAATAGGTATAACTTTAATAAAGATTGGAATTCTATTACTCTTGCATCCTTAACACCAACACAATTTTATAAAGATCAACTCAAATTGACAAGTGAGGGAGAAAAAGACATAGTGAAAAGGAGGGTGATATTGATTTTTCACAAAAAGAAAGTAAGAGAGAAAAAAATGAGGTGGATAATTGTGAGAAAAAAAGAGTAGAGTCACAAGAGAGTAAAGAGAAAAGGTCTTATAAAAGGAGAGAAAAGTCGAAAGTGAATTTCTTTGCAAAATGGAGTGAGTTGAAGAGGGCAGTAGTTGATAACTGGCCTATGATCTTGTTGGTTAAAAAGGAATCACTCATCAACTTTGGGGAATTTAAAACACCCATCCTTAGTTTGGCTACTTCTTTGTTGCATGAATTCAAAGACTAGTTTCTAGAGGACATGCCTAGTGGACAGCCACCCATTCGGGGCATTGAGCATCAAATTGACTTTGTACCTGGAACTATCGTTCCAAACAGGCCGACTTATCGAAGTAATCCCGAGGAAACCAAGAAACTTAAAAGGCAAGTGCAAGAATTGATGAACGTTTGTGAAATTTCGTAAGTGTACGGATCGTGATGAGTAATAAAGTGGATTTATTAAGTTCGAATATCATCCCACATAGACTATTATCTACAATAAATTTTTAAAATAACCTAGCTTCAATTTAAGTTAAAATATTAACTAATGATCGAATGAAATTATGTTTTTCTAAATAAAGTTCTAATAAATAAAATAACAAATGATTAATTAAAAATAACAAACTCAAATTAAAACTGGTGATAAGATTAAATGATTGGATAGTTAGGATTTCTGATTTCAATTAGGATATTTATCGTACATTTAATTCCAATGTATTCAACCATTTTTTATACATGCCAACGATCGGATTAACGTGATGTAGTTAGTGATCTCTCAGCAACACTAATCCTATTCATATGCCTGAATTTACTATATCTCTATGCAAATTCACACACGTATGGATGCATTTATCTATAGAAATTCAATATAGATTGCATATCCTATAATTATCTCTCAATCTCTTATAATATCCATGTCAATTATTGCACGAGCTAAAATTATGCATCACCTCTCGGTCTCAGTATTATCCCTAAATCAATTAATTGTTACGCTAACAAAAAATAGTATTAACCACGTGATAATTAATTAACAAGTATTAAAATGGTATGAAAATCTTGAAATTAAACATATAATAAAAACCTTACTTAAGCTATATCATGAATCCTAACAATAAAAATTCACTCATAATATTGAATTTAAACACGCAAAAGTGAAAAGATATTACCAAAAATTAACGAAACGTAATTAATTCCAGTCATATAT
>CAIGRB010103588.1:8222-34392 GCA_903798255.1 Fraxinus quadrangulata | reverse complement strand
CTTCATTCGGTGACTTTAACGTGATTGATCCATTTGAAGTTGCATCTACCGATATACGACACGCTTGGTTTAAGCCAGTGTAGAAGTACTACACTTGCAAATTTTTCTTAATACCGTGGTTAGGACACTTCCTGAGCAAGTCTTTAAACATTTCCCATGCTTCGTGAAAACTCTCTAATTCATCCTGCTGAAAAGTAGATATCTCGTGTCTTATTTTAGTTACTTTCGATAGTGAAAAGTATTTTGTGATTAATTTTTGTACGAGATCATTCCAGATCCTAATGCTTCTAGCGGATAGGACATCCAACAATTCTCTTGCTTTGTTTCTCAGTGTATGTGGAAAGAGTCTCAACTTGATTATTTCATCAGATACTCCATGAAAATTATAATTTTGGTAGATGTCCAAAAATTGTGAATAAAGTGGATTTATTAAGTCCGAATATAGTTCCACATAGATTATTATCTATTATAAATTTTTTAAATAACCTAGCTTCAATTTAAGTTAAAATAGTAACTAATGATCAAATCAAATTATGTTTTCTAAATGAAGTTCTAATAAATAAAATAACAAACAATTAATTAAAAATAAGAAACTCAAATTAAAACCTGTGATAAGATTAAGTGATTGAATAGTTAGGATTTTCGATTTCATTCACGTTATTTATTATACATTTAATTCCAATTTATTCAACAATTTTTTATACATGCCAACGATCGAATTAACGTGATGTAGTTAGTGATCTCTCTCGAGCAACACTAATCATATTCATATATTCGAACTTACTGTATCTCTATGTAAATTCACACATATGAACGCATTTATCTATAGGAATCCAACATAGACCGCATAGCCTGTAATTATATCTCAATCTCTTATAATGTCTATGCCAATTATTGCACGAGTTAGAATTATACATCACCTCACAGTCTCAGTATTAATCCTAAATCAATTAATTGTTACGCTAACAAAAAATAGTATTAAACACGCAATAATTAATTAACAAGTATTAAAATGACGTGAAAATCTTGAAATTAAATATATAATAAAAACATTAAGCTACGTCATCAAGCCCGTGTTTTCTCCCAGCTGACTGCCTTTACTTTCGTGTGTGTGTGTGTGTATAATATCAAAGTAAACATGCCTCTTTTCTGAATTTCAGCCCAATATTATCTTTGTCTATATATTTAATTTCAAGTAGCCAAATTTTGTATCGAATTAGAAGTCTAAATTGAGGCCCAATTAATTGCTTGCTTCAAAGTCCTCGTACTTTGAATTTTGTCATTTTTCTTCTATTTTGCATTCTTTTCTTCAGTTATTCATTAAACATAAAGTTTTACCTATAAAATACAATTCAACATAAATTAGGTAGAATTTAATTCAAAAGATAATAAAATATCATGATTTAATACCACGAATAAGTATAAAGACTATACTTATCAATGAAAAAAGGGTATGTGAGGGAAAATATGAGTCCATGTGTCGAAGAAAAATGGGACTTGGAGGATGTACGTAGACTGTTGGGTGATCAAAAACAAAACGGTATAATATCGTCATCATATACTTAGGTTAGATGATATATTAGATGAATTAGATGAATCATGCATATTTAGTAAAATAGTTCTTAAAAGTGGATATCATCAAATTAGGATGAGAGTAGAGAATGAGTGGAAAACTACTTTTAAGACTAAGTATGGTTTATATGAGTGATTAGTCATGCCATTTGAACTTACTAATGCACCTAGCACGTTTATGAGGTTAATGAATCATGTCTTGTGTGCATATATAGGTAAATTCATAGTAGTTTACTTCAATGATATCTTGGTATATAGTAAGGATTTAAATGAGGATATAGGACATTTAAAATGTGTGATTGTGTTTTGAAGACGAGAACAACTTTATGTTAACTTTAAGAAGTGTACATTTTGCATGTAAAATGTTATTATTATTTTTTTTTTGGCTATGTTAGTGCAAAGGGTATTGAAGTGGATGAAAAGAAAATAAAAGCTATTAAGGAGTGTCCAATACCTAAAAACATAACTGAGGTAAGAATTTTTCATGGTTTAACTAGCTTTTATAACTGAGTGGCTAATAACTAAAAGCACACTTGTCACACCATTCACAAAGATTGTAAAGAAAAATGTAGGATTTCATTGGGGCATCGTTCAAGAATATGCTTCTAATACTATTAAGGATAGATTGTGTATTGCACCGATTTTATCACTACCTAACTTTAACAATACTTTTAAGATTGAATGTGATGTCTCAAAAATAGGCATTGAAGCTATCTTAATGCAGGAATGGAGGCTAATAGCTTACTTTAGTCAAAATCTAAGTGGAGCAACCCTTAACTATCTTACATATGATAATGAGTTGTATGTACCTGTTCGAGCTTTGGAGACATAGTAGTACTACCTATGGCCAAAGGAGTTCGTGATTCACACCGATCATGAGTTCTTGAAGCATTTAAAAGCTAAACTAAACAAGAGGCATGCAAGGTGGATGGATTTCATCGAGACTTTTCCATTTGTTATTCGGTACAAACAAAGTAAAAAAAAAAGTGATGATAGATGCATTGTCAATGAGGTCTGTACTTCTTTAGGTTCTAAATTGTTAGGATTTGAATATGTTAAGAACATGTATACTACTGACCCGGACTTTTCTAATATATATGAATCATGTGACAAATGTACTATAGATAGATTCTTTAGGCATGATGGATATTTGTTTTGGGAGAATTATGTATACCTGGGTGTTCAATGAGAGAATTGTTAGTACATAAAGCACATAGTGGAGGTTTACTAGGTCACTTTGGGATTAAGAAAACTTTGAATATGTTAAATGAACACTTCTATTGACCTAAGATGAAGGTTGATGTTGATTGTGTAGTAGATGCATCATTTTTAATAAGGCTAAGTCTAAGATTTTACCTCAGGGTTTGTATACGTCATTACTCGTTCCTAGTGGGCCTTAGGTTGATGTGTCTATGGACTTTGTGTTGGGTTTACCTAGGACTAAGAAATGAAGAGATTCCATATTTGTGGTTGTGATAGATTTAGTAAGATAACACATTTCATTCCATATCTTAAAACTGATGATGCTGCCAATGTTACTGATTTATTCTTTAAATAAGTAATGCGCTAACATGGAGTATCTAGGAGTATTGTATCGGATAAGGATGTTATGTTCCTTAATCATTTTTGGAAGGTTTTGTGGGGTAAATTAGGAACTAAGCTATCATTCTCTACAAGTTATCACCCACAAATAGATGACCAAACCGAGGTTGTAATAGGACTATGTACAACTATTGCGCACTATAGTTAATAAGAACTTGAAGAGTTGGAAAGATTGCTTGTCATTCATAGAATTTACATATAATAGAGTTACGCATTCTGCTACTTTTTATACTCCATTTGAAATTGTTTATGGTTTAAATCCACTAACACCTTTTAATTTAATTACTTTACCTGTTGATGAGAGGGGTAACTTAGATGGAAAGAAGAATACCAAGTTGGTAAGATCCCTACATGAGAATGTAGGTGCTAGATTGAGGAAAAAAAATGAGCATTATGCTTCTCAAGAAAATAAGGGACGAAAGTGCGTTACATTTGAACTAGAAGATTGGATTTGGGTACATATGAGAAAGGAATGTTTTCTGGCTCAAAGGAAGTCAAAGTAGTAATCGATAGGTGATGGACCATTCCAAGTGCTTGAAAGAAATCAATGACAATGCCTATAAGTTGGATCTTCCAAGTGAGTATAACATTTATGCTATTTACAATGATTTTGATCTTTCCCTATTTGATGCGGGTGGAGATTCGAGGACAAATACTTTTGAAGAATGAGAGAATGATGAGAATCATAGCACGAGAGCTAGTGATGATAAGGATTTGTTGATCGTGAAGGAAGGACCAACGACGAGGTCATGAGCAAAGAATGTTAATGAAGCTATGGGATTTCTTGTTCAAACTACAGTTGATGAAACATCAATCACAATAAGTAAATGAACAAGTTTCATGTTGAGTTTGAAAGAAGAAATAAGATAGATCAACTTGGCGCAAACAATGAACGAGGAAGCTGAAGGGTAAAGATATGCGCCCGCATAGCATATCTATGCATACGGTTGCATGCATCCATACCGAACCAAACTGAGGGCAGTCGAAGTGGCATATGTGACTGCAAGCAGTTACAATTTTTGGACGCTATTTTTCAAACTTCACCTAGAAACCTATTTTAGTTAAAACTTTTGTATGATATCTTTTTGATATATTTTAAGGCTTAATTCCATTTTAATTAGGTTTTATGAGTTTCATATAAATATGATTCATTCCATTCATTGTAAAACAGACAATTTAAGAGATATTATTATGAAACATATTGCATTCTTCTCGTTCTTTATCAAATTAATTGCGAACTTATCAAGAATTTAATTCTTGTGGCGTTCAACAATTCAAGTAAGGTTCTAAATTTTGTGATTACGGGATCAATATATTGTTGCAATTGTCTTAGTTATTTGGATCAATAATTTATTGGGTCGAGCTTTCTTCAAACGTTGATTCTTGACTTTCTTGGATTTGATCTAATTTATAGTGAATTTCGTAGCTACAATTATTACCTGGGTTCGCATCAAAATATCCAATGGTATGGTGGTCTACAGCTATCATTGAATGTTGCCACATGCATGTCATAACTTGGGCTTGGAATCAACCAATTGTTTATGAATTGATATATTATTGAGGAAATTAGGTTCAGTAGAATCCAAAATTAAGAAAATAGATTAACACCGTTAATTATCATTGATCTCTTATTAACAATAAAGTTTGCTTGAATTTTTAATTGTAAAGTGTAAGCTACTTTTTGTTTTTAAAGTGAAGAACCTTGTGTAAGATAAGTATCATCTAACAGTACATCTGAGTTGAAATACGGTCCAGATTAGTCCGGAAAAACTCTTTGCATGTGATTATTGAGGCACAAAAATAAGGATGTTAAGTAGTCATTTTAACCCTTTAAACTTTTGTATGTCTTTTAGTTAAAAAATTTTATGCGAGTGACATGATATGTCATTATTTGTTTCCAAAGTAAAATACGACCGGTGTTTTTATTTAAAAAATACAGATGGCATATAGAAGTCTCTAATAGGTTTTCTATTCTTCAGTAGCAAAAAAATGAAAGATAATCCCAACTTAGAAACTATCACAAATCTTCCAACTTTATTTTCTTTTGGCTTCTTCTTCATAGTACAACGTAAATGCTTTTACTTCCTAATTCATTTCTGATTTCTTCAACCTTTATATTTGTTACATTATTCCCATTTTCCTCAATAACAGATGAAAACATTAATTCTATCAATGTTTGGAAAAAAAATCAAAATAGATAGTGGGCCACTAGTTTCAAAAAAATTAATGCATATGCAAGACAAATAAAAATGTGGTACTGTTATTTTTTGATGTAAAACAAATTTTGAATTAGTCCATTTTTGCACTTTCACTAACATATTTGATGCATCTCTATTATCCAAAGAGTATTCAAATTAGATAGGAAATATTACATCACGTCATGTATCATGTAAAATAAAGTTTGAATTCATGTTCATATTTACATTTTCACAGACATATTTATGCATCTCTTTTACAGACATATTTATGCATCTCTTTCAAGTGTTCAAATAAAAAATAAATAAAAAAATAATTGTCTTAAAAATCTGAGAGAGTATGCTACTTTCAAATTTCAGCACTTTAATTCGTATGTAAGACAAATAAAATGTTACATTATATCACTTTTTAATGCAAATAAAGTTTGAATTCATATTCATATTTATATTTTCATAAATACATTGTATGCATCTATTTTATCAATTAAATGTTGAATTTTCATGTGTAACTCAATCCAATTGAACCAAATCTGAATTTTCATAGAAACTAACTCAAAATCATTAATTCAAAGATGAATTTTCATATGTACTAACACTAAAAAAAAAAAAACCCTAAAAGATATCAAATTCACATTAACAAAATATTGCAGCAATTCAAATATCTACAAAAAGTTCATTAATCTGTGAAATAAGCTTATAATTGCTTTCATTTTACTGAATAATTATGAATCTATAATATATTATTGAATAATCAAATAAATTATAAAATATTAAAACCAAAATTTAGAAAGTAATAACCTGTAGATTTCTATTGATTATTTGCATATTTTGAGAATAAAATACACAAAATCCTTTAACAAATACTCAAAATGATCTATGCTTATGGATATACCATGATTGTAAACTATCTAGTATTTCAAAAAAAAGGTTTAGCTAAAAACAATGATCTATGTAATATAAGAATAACGCAGAACAATGTAATACCACATAACTTCACTCAGGACCGGTCCTGTGATTTTTGGGCCCGAGGCGAACTCTGAAAATTGGGCCCCCCAGAATCAACATAAATGCAAAATTCAACAGTGTATTATGCATCATATTGCTAACTTAAAACTGAACAGCAGAACAACAAATAAATATAAAGAACAAAATATTTATATTATAAAATAACTAAATCGACAAGAGTTCAAACAATCAGTTAAATACTATTCATTTCGTTGGTTTAGCAAACANAACAAATAAATATAAAGAACAAAATATTTATATTATAAAATAACAAAATCGTCTTACTGTTTTAGAGGCAACAACATTAATCATTCATATATGCCGACCAGACAACAATTATATAAGCCAACAATGCTTCAAATATTTTCAATATATTCAATATCAAATTAGGGTAAGTCATTACTTACTTGAGAAGTAGATTTTCGACGAAAATTATGGAATCACACTCTTCAAAATCCTACCGTCACATCTCACAAGTCTGAAAACAAAATTTCACATTAACCACGGCACTAATACAAAGTCTTAAGCTATGAAATTTACTATTTTCAAATCATTGTATGAAAATGATCCATAAATCACTATATGAAAATGCTCAATTCTGATTTACTCAAGTTTCCACCATTTGGTTACAATTTGAACTGATATACCAATCAAAACATCATTATGTATCTATGTGGAACCTATTGTTACGAGTTAAGCTATTTTTTCAACCATGAAGCTCAATTCCAACATTTCAACCATTTTTTCAAAGCTAAGCTATAGAACCTGTCAGGAATCCACAAATCAACTAAAGATTTTATCCTTTATAGAGGCAATTTCAATTTTCAACCATGAAGCTCATTATTTTCAACTAAAAATCAATTTTAAGTCTACATGATGAAAATCCTAAGCCCGTGCACCCATCCCATCTCATCCTTCCCCACCGAAGAAAAAAAAAGATGAAAAGAAGACCAAAAACAACGATGGAAGATGAAAAGACCAATCTTGATGAAAAATCTAACATCTATAAATAGCCACTTTAATTTTTTCGATAAGATGGAATACAGAGTATTATCATATTTACCACATTCTTGCAGCCCACCAACTGCATTACTGAAGCATTTGATATTATCAACCGACGAGCTGGTAACTAAAATCGGATTTCTACCTTGAAACCATTGAAGAAGCACTAAAATGAACCATCAAAAGAAAAGTAAACTCTACAGATTTCTGTTTCCAATTCTCCTTTAACATTAAAGATCTGGCTCCTACATTTGGTGACATAAACCGGGCTTCAGAACTGGAAAAAGATATGATTCAATTCAATTTTCAATTCATTTTTTTTTACAAATCATGATTCTTAATTGTTCCGTTTAATTCAAAAATGGCATGGACGTTTATCAAGAAACGAACTTTTAGAAATGCATTATATTTGTCAGCTGGACACTATTTTCAATTAAAACAAACATAAGTTCAACTCTTACTCAATAAAGGCCGAATGAATACTTGGGAAAAAAAATAAAAATAAAAATAAAACAAATCAACTCATTTTTACTTATAAATTACCTTTCATGAATTTTGCTCCAAAAAATACAATTAAAGAGCAGAAAATTTCTGTTAACTAAAATTAATCATTTATAAAGATATCAACAGAAATCAATAAAAACTGATTACTTTAGTTTGAATAGAAACATATGATTCATAGTCGACGGCCGCCGCAGGCCCACAGTACCAAAGGAAAAGAAAGGAAAGGAAAGTGGAGAGACGAGACCGGAGATGGCGTCGGAGCATCGGTTAGGGTAGATGGTTATTGTAATTAGTCTATAGAAAGGGAAGGTCGAAGGAGAGATACTGGACCTCTACATTCGTTTACCATTTAAAAAAATAATAATTGGGCCACAATTTAGGCCCTCCAGTTTTGGGGCAGATTGAAAAAAATAAAAATAAAAAAATTGGGGTCCAAAAAATGAGGCTCCCTCCAGTTTTGGGCCTGAGGCGCGGGCCTCATCTGCCTCGCCTCAGGACCGGCCCTGACTTCACTGATCCTAATATAACAAGTAAAGAACAAGATAGTGTAATTTTCATAGAAAATTTTGAAAAAAAGTATTTTGATTTTCTATTTATTAAAATAATCAATTATTCATTGAGAAATAGCCTAAACGATAATTATTCTAGAGATGTGCTATATGTATAGACAGTTTTACAGAAACTTTGACAGAAGAGAAAAAAAAGTTTGACAATTTCTGTCAAAAATTTTTTTTTTCATCAGTCGATTTGTCAAACTACCTATACAAGTAGCAAAACACATTATTCTATCAAGAAAGCCTTGCAATATAATTATGATCACTGTAATTTCTGCTTTTTCTTAACCTCTTGCTTTAAAGGTTGAGTGCTTCTACATGACCTTCTGCCAGTACTGCAATTTTCATACTTGATCGATAGATTCCTTTTCGAAACCGATTTGATCCTGGTATCCTTAGGCCTCCACAGTTTCCCCTTGGGTTCTGGAGGCAACACATCAATTGTTTTGACATGTTCAGGTTTTGTCTATTTAACGTGGTTACCAAGTGGTTTTGTATCATGACAGTACATTTTCATGTAGCCTTCCATGGTATAATATGTCGAGCAACATTCGTAGGCATCTCGTTTCATCTTTCCATGAACTGCAAATGCTTGTGTGCACGGGATCCCATCTACGTGGAATTACAATCAACACTGCATGCAATGTAACAAAGTAGATATTACAACAATGTTACAATGTTATGACTGTCATAAAAAAGAGTGACATCAAGATTTGTTTTATAAGTGTAATGACCAATCTCATAACTATTATGAACAGTGTAACAACAAATGTTATTGGGTTACTAAATCTATTTTCATCTCAAAAGATACATGAAATTCAAAATCAACATCTCACAATAAAGCTTTTGGTGGCAGTATAGAGATAAAATGTAGATTACAATAATTTATTACAACCTACAAGGGAGAATGATCTCTCTCAAAGTAATAAAATCGACCCAAAACTTCTTAAACACCACCACTAATGTTGTCTTTGATGTTGAACTCAGATTCATGCCGCATCAGATCAAAGCACCGTCATCCAAGGGGAATGACAATGACAAGTCGAATTCAAAATTCAAACCAATGTACTACTGAGAGAGGATAAGAGACGAGATGAGATAAGACGAGACAAGAAAGTGAACACAAGACGATCTTCAACCATAAAATTTAATCCAAGTTCCACAATCTTTCTAAACTAGCACAATCCTCACCAAACCCACTTGTCCAATAAACAAGTTCCATGTGGATTCGAGTGATCCACACTTGATGATAAAAATATTATATCAACAAATTCCTCTCACATAGCCAAGATTTTTGCCTTCTAAACTCATGGGGCTTGATGCTCAAATTGGAGCAAGACAAGAAATGATTATTTGGGAAGAAGATATTTGAATTTTGTTTGTTTTCTTCTCTTAGGTGGGAATATTTATAGATTTTCCTCAAAATTTCAGGGACAATTTGGTCATTTTAGAAAAAATCATAGATGGCGGCTTCTTATTGGCTAACTTACATCTGATTATATTATATTATAATGTTTTATTTATTAACCTTACGTGTCTTGCTTTTATTGAATTTGAAGTCACGCTTTTATTCGTATTTGGGTTCTGAATGTATTGCCTTTGTTTCACACTTTGTTTTTGTTTGGTGGTAATTAATGCTTTGGCTAGACATGACATTTTTATTCTTTAGTGCTGTAATTTTAGGTAACGTCTCTTTGACATTTTCATTCCACATATACGCTATGTATGATTGCTTATTGTCATTTGTTTCTCTGTCTTTTTGTATTCAACGGCTGAGATCTCATATCGTTTCAGATGATGAGTCCGTTGGGATTTAATGGCTGGGGTAGGTATATATATGTGCTATGCTACCGCTTAACTCTATTCTTCCTTACTGTAAAAGATGTGTCTTGATATTTTCTTCATTACCGATTCTAGGGAAAACCTCTTATCTCCCCTAGAATCCTTTTAAGCGTTGTTATTGGTCCTTAATCTTTATTAATTCCCTTATATTTTCCCGATGAACTTCCTTTAGTTCTTATGTCAATATTTTATATAACCGAACAAGATCTTGGAGTTATCCTAATTTCTCTCCGACCATACTATGGTGACATATCTACGATTCTGATTTTGGTGCATGTAATTTAGCAGCTGGCAGAGAATAATTCAAAGTTGGCAAATTTGCCGTGCTTTTGATTTTTCCATGTATATGCCTATGTGAGGAATCACTATGGAAGACTTAGTTCCAGATATTGTGATAAACCCTCATGCATTTCCTTCCCAACAAATGTATGGTCAACTTCTTGAGGTTGCTTTGGACAAAGGGATCACCTTAGTCTTCTGACTTAAGAGCTTTCTGAGGATAGAAACAACGGATGTCTCAAGTAATTTAGTTCGTAGAATATACCCTTTAGTTAGGTTATTCCTTATTATTTAGCTTCATTTGAGCCTTCACAAGAAGAATTTAAATAACCAATCGACTTTGTTGACTTCGTGCAACAGGAATTCAACCAACTTGGCTAAGTTCGTATAAGAAGGAGATATCAACTTTGTTGAGTTTGCTAAATAAGAGCTTTGTTGAGTTCGCCATCCTTTCTTGCGAGCTTATATATTCCCGATCCTATAACTTTAATTATTGTATATGGTCCTTCTCACTTCGGTCCAAGTGAACTAGAGTTCATTTCTTTAGCTGCGATAAATACTTCCTTTAGTATCAAGTCCCCCATTTTGAAATTTTTCTTGCAAAACATGAAGTTGAAATATCTTTCCATCATTTACTATTTGCGGCGAGTTTAACTTGACAGTCATCCCGTTTTTCTTCTGAAAGGTCTAGGTCCACGTTTATAGCTTCCTCATTTTGCTCTTCGTCATATCCAGTCTTTCTTGCCGAACTTACACCAATTTCAACTGTCACCATAGATTCTATTTTATATGCTAGGGAGAGAGAGAATTTTCTTATAGAGATTTTCGTGGTAGTTTGGTCTGACCATAGAATTCAATATTTTATTTGCTACTTCAATTTGTCCATAGGTTGAGAATAATATGGAGCAGAGAAGTGCCTTCAGATATCCAACTCATCACACATTGCTTTCAATTTTTCCTTGAATTGCGTACTATTATATGAAATTATAGAATTTGGTACTGTGAACCGATAAATAATGTTCTTCAATATGAATTTACCAGTGTTGGCCTCAATAACATTTGCGAAAGGTTTGGCTTATACCCAATTTGTGAAATAATTTACTGCCATGATTATGAATCTCATATAGGATCTTTCTGTAGACAGTTGTCCAACGAAGTCAATGTCCCATTTGGTGAAGGGCCAAGGGCCGCTATTGGTCACTAGCTCTTGTACATGTTGTCACGGCATAGATGTAAACTTTTGACATTTCTCACATTCTCTGCAAGGTTCTACCCCATTTCTCATACTAGGCTAACAATATCCTTGTTTCTAGACCTTTTGAGCTAGAGAATATCTGCTAGCATGGTTTCTACGTATACCTTCGCATATTTATTTTATTATGTATAAATTCTCACCCTCATTTACGTATCTGAGTAGAAAGAGTGTATATCCTCGTTTAAATAAGATGTCACCTTATAATGCGTATCTTGTAGCTCTCACTCCCAGTTCATACGCTACCCTTTTATCTTCATGGAGTGTCCCATTTTTTAGATAACAGATGATTTTTTGGCTAACTAATGGTTATGATAATAATTCTACAAGTGCTATTTTAAATAGTTCCACGCCCATCAAACTAGCTAGTTTTGGCAGAGCATCAGAATGCTCATTTTCTCCTCTGGCAATTTAGGTGAGTTCAAACTTATTGAAGTATTGAGATGATCTTATGGCTTTTGCGAGATAGGCTACCATCATTTTTATCTTTGGCCAAGAACTTTCCATTCACTTGATTTGCCATTAACTACAAGCCGCTTTTTTCTTCTACATTTCAAGCTTGCATTTATTTAGCTAGTCATAGGTCTGACAATAAAGCTTCATATTCTGCTACATTATTTGTTTCTTTGAATGCGAACCTTAATATAAAATTCAATTTTTGCCCTTCTGGTCTTATCAAGAGTATGCCTATACCAAAACTAGTTTTTTCTGATGATCCATCCACAAGTAATTTCCACCCGTTCAAACTCTTTTTCAGGAATGGGAAAATCCGAGAATTTCGTACTAAAATCCACCAATGTTTGTACTTTACTTGAGGATTGTCCTTTATAACATATTTTGAATTATCCCAACTGCACTATTCATTTCATTAACCTCCATGATGTATCAGGCTTTTACAGTACTTGCTTAAGTGGGAAACTAGTAGTACTTCAATACTATGGCTTTCGAAATAGGGTCGTAACTTTCATAATGCTGTAAATAAGGTAGCTTTTCCATAACTGGATATCTTACCTCTGTTTCTCATAGGGCTTTACTTGTATACTAGTCTGGTAATTGTTGTTTTCCTTCCTCTTTTACCGGTACAGAGCTAACCACCATATTAGAAATTGCTAAATATAATAGTAGCCTTTCCCTCTTTTTAGGCTTAGCTAATAGAGATACTCTTCATAGATGGTCTTTTAGAGCCTGGATTGTTTGCTTGCATTCACTGTTCCATTCGAACTTTCTTCATCCTTTCAATACTTGGAAGAAGGGATAACATTTTTCTATTGCTCGTGATACAAACCTACTTAGGGCGATGATCGTATCCGTTAGTCTTTGTACCTCTTTTGGTTTAGATGGTGATCAAATTTTTATAAGAGTGAATTTTGTTAGGATTTGCTTCGATACTTCACTAATTGACCATATATTTGAGGAATTTTCTGGATTTAACTCTAAAGGCACATATTGGCGGATTTAGTTTCATTATGTATTTCTATAATATGTTGAAAGCTTTTTCTAAATGTTTTAAATGTTCCTCAGCCAAAGACTCTTCACGAGCACATCATCAATGATACTTCCATCGTTTTTCTGATCAGTGGACATTTTGTTTACTAGCCTTTGGAACGTGGTCCCAACATTTTTTGCACAATCAACATTTCTTTATAAAAATATAGTCTCCGATCTCTTACAAATGCTGTATGTTCCTCATCTAGTCCATACATGGGGATTTGATTATATTCTGATTATGTAAAGATAAAACTTATTAGCTCATGTCCTACAGTTATTTTCAGGATAAGCTTTATTTAAAACTGTTTTTCAGGATAAGCTTTTCAGGATAAAACTTATTATATCCACCAGCTGATCAATTTTGAGAAGCGAAAAGCCATTTTCAGGATAAGCTTTAATAAAGTTTGAAAATCTTGGCATGTTTGCCATTTTTAGTTGTTCTTTTGTACAAGGACCGTATTACATACCCAAGCTGGGTATCAAGCCTCACAGATAAAACCATTTTCTAATAGTTTATAGACCTCAATTTTTAATGCCTCAAACTTTTCGGTACTCATTGGTCGGTGCCTTTGCATCTTGAGCTTGAACTTAGGATCAATTTTTAGGGCATGACAAGAAACTTTGGGATCTATCCCCCACGATGTTGTATGTTTCTAGGTGAACTTATCTAGATTCATGGCAAGGAAGTTTTTCAGCAAGCTTTTCATAGGTTCACTTCAACTCTTTACTAATTTTTAGAACTTTCTTCACACCTTCTTAGTTGATGGAAAATTTTCTAGCTCTTCGATCGTAGCCGTCTCTGACATGCAATCAATTATGTAAGGTCAATTGAGTCATTGCTATCTAATTTATCCTCAAGATTACTCATTTCGACCATGAAAATAATATTGTTGGGAACTCTCATGTCTCATTTTTCGTTACATTATGATTTTTGTGTAGAATTTCTTGATTGTACTTTAAGAACATTTTGTCTTATTCGTTGAATAGCTCAAATACGATTGATAAATGAAAATGATTATATTTGCCTATTTCATGGTAGACCATTCAACGATTTCTTTGTATGCAAATTTACCCTTGATGATGTTGAAATTTATATACCCTTGATATGCATGGGCTTCTCCCCTATCTTCACTAACAGAGTGGCCTATCTATGAAAGACTGGATTGAAATAACGAGGTTCAACCGAAACTACATCTAGAGGGGAGGTGAATAGGTGATTATGCAGAATAAAAACTTATAAGTAATTAGCAACAAGTCACCATTAATTATATCTAGATGGTTAAACAAAAAATCCAATTTTTCCTATGTTTATATATCACAGTTATGAAAGAAATAAACAAACATAAGAAATGATTACGGTGAAACCCCAATTGAGTAAAAACTCTGGGCACTTTGCTAGTCAGAAATCTACTATAAATGAATTTGAACTTACAGTCCATCAGACACGACTATCACTAGTACTTTTTGATCTCCTGACTGTAATTTCCACAGCTCTCTTGGACTGCATGCTTCTACACCAACTCCCAGCTGTAATTTTCAAAGCCCTCTTAAATTACGTACTCATGCACCAACTCCCGCACCAACTCCTGATTTTATGAATTCGTCTATCTCATATGGATCAATGAAGAACTCTGCATTCTCCAGCAACTAGAACTCCAGTCACCTTCACTTGATCTTCAACATTCTGACACATATGTAGGAAGTAGGAAATTTGGTATTTGGATTAAGTGATTTTGATGTTTTCAATGCCAAGAACAATTCACACTTTGAAGGTTGAAAGCTTATTGATGAATTGGAACAAGAGGATGATAAGCAATATGAGTTTTCTTCATTGGTCAACGTTATGAGAACCGTTCAGAGGTGTTTGGTATTTATAGTTTAGGTTTTGGGGTTGAATGGACCGGGTAAAAAGCCTTTTAAATGTGATTTAAAAATTTTCGAGAAATCCTATTGCTCAAGCAAAAGTTGGGCGACAGGCGAGCGATTGTGTGTTACTCGAGCGAAAACCTGGTGACAGGCTAACGACAATGTTGCTGTTTCTATCGCTCGAGCCACACCATGGTGATAGTCTAGCGAAATTGCGGTACCGTTTTTTCTTCTTTTCCATTCTCAAACTCTAGACCTAATACAACTCAATTTCTACTATTTGCAACTTACTCCTTGACTTTTGAAACATATTAATTTAAGTCCATTTTTTTCACATACTTGTCAATTACAAAAAAAAACCTAACATGGACATCCTCTAGTGAGGCAATGATACTCTATCTCAGGGGTCCAAGGATTATAATTTTTTCATTTGGTCAAATGCTTCAACATATAACACATTTTTTGCCTTTCTTTTTCTAGGAGCATGCACTGAAAACATTTTCCCGTTATTACAGTCTTGATCACGATTACCTCATCTTTGGTTCCTATTTTTCTCATTTTTAAGTTCTATAGATTTGATTGAAGAGGTTAAGGACTACGGATTACCAATTTTCCCGATGGTTTTCAAAGTTGTAATTGTCCAGTATGTTTTCTTTCCAAACTTTGCATTTTTGTACACAGTGAAACGCGTTCCACCTTCAGCACCTTCAAGTCCTCAACCATCTTTTGAATGGCCTCCACTTCTAACGTCTTCTTTCCCAATATGGAGTAGAGTTGGAGACTGAATTTTCGTAGTTTTCTTGTAATATCCTCTGCCGCTCTAGATATTGCTTGATTTTTCTTTGCTTGGCTCATTTTTGCAGATCTCAAGGATTTCTTAACTCCAATAGAAAATTTCATAGTTTACTTTGTTCAAGTTTTCCATAGACTATACCATTTTATTGATGATAAAAATTAGATTAACAAATTCATCTTACCTAGCTAAGATTTTTGCCTCATAAACTCACTGATTTCGATGCTTAAACTGGAGCAAGAAAAAAATGACTATTTGGGAGGGAGATATTTGAAATTTGCGCAGTTTCCTTCTCTTAGGCGGGAATATATAAAGATTTACTTCAAGGTTTTAAAGCAATTTGGTTATTTTAGGAAAAATGACATATGACAGCCTCTTATTGGCTTAGATTATAATTGATTCTATTAAAATATCATGTTTTGTTTATAAGCCTTAAGTGTATTGCATTTATTGTCTTTCAAATCACGCTTTGTATTCTTATCCAAGTGCACCCTAATAACGATTTTTAGCCAGTCCGAATCCGAGAATAGCTCGCCTATGCTTGGTGCAAACCTTTAATGCTCTTGTTCCCTTCGCGTATCATTTATGCTTTATAACCAGATGGCTATGTTTGCGGAGTGTATTTCTTTGTTCAACAACACTCACAAATCTTCACCCTGAAACACCCATAATCTACTACCTAATTCCTTAGTTACAAATGCTACCCTTAGTATGGTCTTATTTCATTATTATCGCTCACTCTAGTTCAATACTAGCATAACGTTCAACCATTATAAATATTCAATATTGATAAACATTTGTTGAATTTTTCAGCAGTATGTATTTTAGTTCCAACATCTGTAGGATTATCATCAATTGCAATTTTAAGTAGTATAAATTCATCAAAAGCTAACTTTTTCCTAATGAACTCATACTTCACCTCAATATGCTTAGGTCTTTCATAATATATATGGTTTTATGCAACATCAATGCAATTTGACTATCAGTAAGGATCACGGCTTTTTAATTCCAGAAGTCAACCACGTGCATTCTTTTATAGCTTCAATAAATGCAATATATTTAGCTTTAGTGCTGGAGAGTATGACTATATATTGCAGCTGTGATTTCTATGTGATAAAATTATCACTTCATTTTTCCGTTCTAGTAGATTTTCTCTGATCTTTATTCTTTGCAAAGTCAGAAATTATATAGCCTTTTAGCTATAACTTATCACTTCATTTTTCAAACACTAATCTCTTTTTAGCAGTTCCTGCTAGGTATCTCTATAGATATTTAAGTGCAGTTCAATGAGTTTTACCTGAGTTAGACATAAAACTAGAAGAAGCTATTGCATATGCAAGGTCTGATCTCTTGGAAATTGTAGAATACATCATAGAACCAATGGCAATAGCATAAGGAATACTACCCATGTCATGCTTTTCTTCTTCATTTTCAGGGCATTGTGTACAAGACAAACTCATGTGTACAACTAATGGTACATTGGCGGACTTATCAAATTTCATACTAAATTTAATTATCACTTTATTCAAATAAGACCTTTGATTAATAGTCATTCTATTATCAATCCTATTTCTTTTAATAATCATGCAAAGAATTTTTCTTAGCTCTCCTAAGTCTTTCAGGTCAAATTTTGATTTTTAAAAGATTTTTAAAAGATTTTTCATCTTCATGATTGTAGTTTTACTAGGACTAGCACGCATCATGCCATCCACTCCTAGGACAATACATGGACATTTTAAATGAGCACAAAAGTTGAGACTTTCCTTTACCTCAAACCTTTGAGGTTGGAACATATATATTACTTCATCTAACTTCCCATGAAGAAATGTCATCTTAACATCTAGTTTCTCAACTTCCAAATATTGGTCAACTATGGCCAAGACTATCCTAATAGTTTTATACTTAATAATAGGTGAGAACAATTAATTATAATCCATTTTGTCCCTCTGAGTAAATCCTTTAGCACCCAACCTAGTTTTGTATGTTAAAGGAGCCATTACGTCCTACTCATTCTTTCAACTGGAAGATCCATTTACAATGGATTACCTTTTGAATCTTTGGTTTATCAACCAATTTTCAAGTCTCATTTTTGCTCAGAGGCTCTATCTCATCTCTCATGACCCCTTTTTTCAATTCTCAAAATTTTTATAGTTAATCAATTTCTTCAAATAAAGCAGATTTAGCAAACTTCAAGATTCACTTGAAACTAAGACAAGTTCCATAGAATTTGAAGAGATGTATTTCAAATTGGACCTCACTTGAGTTCTCTCCCTATTTCTCACTAGTTGGTAATCCTCCAAATTAGTACTTGTAGATTATTAGGGACGGCAATTTCAGAAATGTCTAAAATTTCAAGTTCAAGTTAGTCTATGACTGCTTCTTGATCAAATTCTTCTTGAGGTTGGGTTTCATTATCCTTTGGATTATCATTTAATCTCTTTACCTCAAAGTCAATTTTCTTCCCATTAGAAGATTTTTCTTTTTCAGTATGTTTCTTCTGACTTTCTATATTTTAAGGAAAGACATATCAAGTTCATTGAACTTTACATTTCTATTTTTAATTATCTTAATAACACCTAAAATACATGATCTACACCCTTTCATTCTCTCTATATAACCTAACACGACATATTAGTATCGCCATGGTCCAATTTACCTTCAACTTGATGTGCATAAGAATCACAACAAACACTTTATTCTGTGAGAAATTGGAGGTTTTTTAGACCACAACTTTTGGGGAGTGTTGAAGTTAATAGAACTAGAACGTCACTTATTTATCAAATAGGGAGGAGTACACAAGACTTTACCCCAAAAACCTTTAGAAAACCATAAAGTAATCATCATGCCTTTGACTTTATCCATTAAAGTCTAATTCATCCTATCACCCGCCCTATTATATATATATATATATATATATATATATATATGATACACTTCCCATTGTAGAATCTATCAAATTCAAAGTTGCAAAACTCTAAACCATTGTCCTATCCTAAGAGTTTTCACACATTTTCCCATTTGGTTTTCAGTTAAGAAAAGCCAGGCTTAAACTTATTAAAAGCTTCAAATTTAGATTTAAGGAGATATACCAAAACTTTCCTCGAGTGGTCATCAATAATGGATAAAAAAAAATATGCCCCACAATGTATGGGATATTTTTCTAGGCCCCAAAAAATTGCATGAATGTAGTCTAATAATTTCTTACTGATGTGTTCACTTATCCCAACGCTAATTCCTTTGTGACTTTCCTAGAACACAAATCTCATAAAAGTTCAAAGGTGTAACATTATCCTTGTCAAGTAAACTTTGGTCACTAAGACATTTCAACTCTTTGTTACCAACATGTTCCATCTTCCTATGCCAAAAGTCTGATCTATCTTCACAAATTAAAGATAATCCTGACTTTTTGCTATCTAAGGGTTCATCTCGAATGACATACAACCCATTCCTCTTGGGATCTTTTATAACCACTAGAGACCTTTACAAATCTTTTAAAATTCCAAAAATGAGATATGAACTTATAACCCTAATATTCTAGAATGCCTAAGGAAATAAGATTCATTGCAAGGCTCGAGACAAACGTAACACCTATGAAAGGTCCGATAATGCTACCATGCATCCTAATAGCAATATTACCTACTCTTTCCACTGTCTACATTAGTGTCAAAGTTTCATGACGAAGTCATAATACGTAGATAATGAAGGAAAGCATCTACAACAAGTGAGTTTTGATCATCACTTTGATGTGGTCTCGACAAAGTATCCCTAGCATACATGATGGGATTTCTAACTTCTCTATAAAATGCAGGTGTAGAATTTAAAAGTATAACAACTAGATGTTCATCATCAATATTCTTATCATTGTGTGCCAGACAATTGACAAGTCTATTAAAGTCACTCAAATTGGATTCAAGATCCTTTCCCATGNTATATATATATATATATATATATATATGATACACTTCCCATTGTAGAATCTATCAAATTCAAAGTTGCAAAACTCTAAACCATTGTCCTATCCTAAGAGTTTTCACACATTTTCCCATTTGGTTTTCAGTTAAGAAAAGCCAGGCTTAAACTTATTAAAAGCTTCAAATTTAGATTTAAGGAGATATACCAAAACTTTCCTCGAGTGGTCATCAATAATGGATAAAAAAAAATATGCCCCACAATGTATGGGATATTTTTCTAGGCCCCAAAAAATTGCATGAATGTAGTCTAATAATTTCTTACTGATGTGTTCACTTATCCCAACGCTAATTCCTTTGTGACTTTCCTAGAACACAAATCTCATAAAAGTTCAAAGGTGTAACATTATCCTTGTCAAGTAAACTTTGGTCACTAAGACATTTCAACTCTTTGTTACCAACATGTTCCATCTTCCTATGCCAAAAGTCTGATCTATCTTCACAAATTAAAGATAATCCTGACTTTTTGCTATCTAAGGGTTCATCTCGAATGACATACAACCCATTCCTCTTGGGATCTTTTATAACCACTAGAGACCTTTACAAATCTTTTAAAATTCCAAAAATGAGATATGAACTTATAACCCTAATATTCTAGAATGCCTAAGGAAATAAGATTCATTGCAAGGCTCGAGACAAACGTAACACCTATAAAAGGTCCGATAATGCTACCATGCATCCTAATAGCAATATTACCTACTCTTTCCACTGTCTACATTAGTGTCAAAGTTTCATGACGAAGTCATAATACGTAGATAATGAAGGAAAGCATCTACAACAAGTGAGTTTTGATCATCACTTTGATGTGGTCTCGACAAAGTATCCCTAGCATACATGATGGGATTTCTAACTTCTCTATAAAATGCAGGTGTAGAATTTAAAAGTATAACAACTAGATGTTCATCATCAATATTCTTATCATTGTGTGCCAGACAATTGACAAGTCTATTAAAGTCACTCAAATTGGATTCAAGATCCTTTCCCATGTCTAGATTAAAACTAAAAAGTTTTTAAAGCAAATGAATCTTGTTTAGCAAATTTTTTTTTTCAAGAATAGCTTGTCAAATGCTTTCCAAAACTCTTTGGCAATCTTATGCTATTCAACCTGTCTTAACACATCATCAGGTAAATACAACACAATAGAAACATACCCAATTTTATTACTTTCAGCAATTTTACCCGATTTAGAAAAATACCGATTTTTCTGGGTCTTTAAGAGCTTTAGAAACTCTTTGTTGAATTCAGATAGCCTTGATTTTTTGTTTCCAAATGGAATAATCTTCCCTGCCATTAAATTTTAACAATTCAACTCAAGAAGCCAGGATAGAAAACAATATTTTTTTGAAAAAATAATTTACTTAAAATATTTACTCACACATAAATGTAAGCTCAAACCAATTTATATATAAATTACTTTTTCAAAATAACCACAAATCACAACATCACAAATAATTCAAGAGAGTGTTTGAATGCCCAAACCTAGCGAACAATATGTTGATTTATATTTTAAACATACATGTGAGACTTTACAGCTTTAGGGTCATCACTATTCTCCTTAAAAGTTTCAGAAGATAAAACAACCATAGGAACAACCATCAACCTACGTCCGAAAGAATTTTATTGCCTTCACCTTCGTGCTTGAGCCACCATCAGTTTCTATTGGCGATGGGGGCTAAAATTAAGTGCCGGTAAAAGGGTTGTTGTATATCGAACAAACAAAAAATAAAGTTTCATCAGTAGGAGCGTGATTAAACACTATAAATATGGGTTGGAAATGTAGTATGTAAACTACAAACGAAAATCAAAAAATTAAAATCAAGAAGGGAAGAAGAAGAAGAACAATCCGAGACAAGTGATTTTCACTCTTTTTTTAAGATAAAATTGCCCCGTAATGGTGCTCACAGTTCACGACACTTGTCTTCCAAAATACAACAGATTCAATTTGTGATAGAAGCATTTCAAAACCAAAGTTACGGTGAACTTTCGACAGAGAAAAATGGTTTTTATGCAATGCTCAATGCAAAAATGTTATGGGATACCTAACGGACATCCAAGGGGTCCTATATATAGAGGATGAGGGGTTGTGAATGAAGTGTCGTGCTCCAAACTCAGCAACTCTTGCCGAAGGTCACACCATTCACTATCACTAGCCTGTTGTCATTGCGTCCCTCGAGTGATAAAAATAGTGACTTCATCGCTAGCCTGTTGCTAGCCCACGTATCAACACACTTAGGCAAATTTCAGGTAGTTTCTTCTATTTTCTTCCTAAATTTGGACCGCATTTTCTCATTCATCCGGAATTGATTTTGAGATTCTAAATATACCGCGATGATCTACTCAACGAGTATAACAAGTTGGTCTATTTACATTTGTAATTTAACTATCAGATCAAGTCCGAATATTTGGACAAAATTGACACGAAGGTTATTTTTTCCAAGTTTTTAGTTTTGACACTTAACCAAAAATTTCAATCTTCTAAACCAATTTCTAACAATCCCCCACATAAATGGAAATTTGAACATGCATATGCAATGTGAAATTATGATGCATTGCAGAGAGATAGTGAAAAAACACTGCATCAGGTAAGGTAGCTTCCAACTTTAAACCTCCCTTAGTGAAATACTATCGGACTTACTTAGCTAATTAGTGAACAATGTCTTGAACCATTCAACCAATAGTGTAAGCCAAGACAAAAATACTCACATAGATATCTTCCATAATCTATTCATGGTTCTCATGACTTGGTTTATTTTAGCTCTGAACCACCATTGTATTTCATAAGTATTTAGAGAATTGTAGCCTCGAGCAATTCTCATTGAAGAGGCCCTACTTCACACTTACATAGGTAATTTCCTATTAAGAGTATTCTTCCCTACTTCACTTGACTTAATCAAGATATAGGAATCATTAAAAGAGTATCTTAACGTTTAACATTTTGCAAAAAGCATTTTAATAACATAGGAATGAGTTCGGAAATAATTTCCTAAGTGCTTCTTTGAATCTTAATAATTTAGTTGTCCCTTTAAACCAAGATCTTGGGATCTCCAGTCAACAAGGTAGGTTACCATAATAAGACCCTTACATAGTAGGCTTTAATCCCATACCTTTTGATAACAATGTACTTAATCTCTAGGTAAACCTTTTGTAAGTGGATCCGCAATGTTCTCATTTGATTTCACATAATCTATGGAGATGATGCCATTAGAGATTAGTTGTTTAATGGTATTATGTCTACGAAGAATATTTCTTGATTTACCATTATATTACAAAGACCCTTACGTAGTAGGCTTTAATTCCATTCTTTCGATATGCAACGTATTTGATCTCTAGGCAAACCTTTCGTAAGTGGATCCGCAATGATCTCCTTTGATTTCACATAATCTATGGAGATGATGCCATTAGATATTAGTTTCTTAATGATATTTTGTCTGCGACGTATATGTCTGGACTTACCATTATACATGCTGCTTTGAGCCCTTTCAATAGTCTATTGACTATCCCAATGTATACTAATAACAGGTGCCGACTTAAGCCAACATAAAATGTCTTCTAGAAAGTTATGAAGCCATTCTGCTCTTCTCCAACTATGTCCAAAACAGTAAACTCTTATTCCACTATTGATCGAGCTATACACATTTGCTTTGTAGATTTCCACGATACAGCAACTCCACTAATGGTAAATACATAATCATTAGTAGACTTGAAATCCTTCCGATTGGATATCCAACGCGCATCACAATATCCTTCCAATACCGCATGATATTTTGTAAAATGTAATCCATAGGTTAAGGTATAGTTCAAGTACCTAAGAACACTTGTTAAAGCCTTTCAATGATCATAACTTGGATTACTTGCGAATCTAATACGTTTATTCACAGCATATGCTATATCCGGTTGAATGCTGTTCGTTAAAAAAATTAGACTACCTATAACTTGTGAATACTTTAGTTGTGACACACATTCACTTGTATTTTTGACTAAGTGTAAATTTGGGTCAATAGGGGTTTTGTTAGGACTTTCCTCAAGTATATTATACTTCTTCGGTATACTCTCAATGTAATGAGATTGAAAAAGTATAATTTCTTTTGGTGTTCTAGAGATCCTAATCCCTAGTATCACATTAGTAACACCCATATCTTTCAAATAAAAATGTTCGTTAGCATTCTCTTGGTGTTTAGCATTAATTCGTGACTATTTGCCATTATCAACATGTCATCTACATATAAATAAACAATTACATAGGCATTTGGTATATGTTTTATATATACACACTTATCACATTCGTTTATCTTAATTCCGTTTGACAACATCATTTTGTCAAACTTTTGATGTCATTATTTAGGAGCTTGTTTCAATCCATACAAGGACTTAACGAGTTTACAAATTTTATGTTTGTGATTAGGAGAGACGAACCATTCGGGTTGTTCCATATATATCTCATCTTCTAACTCGCCATTCAAGAATTCAATTTTCACATCCATTTGATGAATCTCAAGGTTGTATATTGCTCCAACTGCAATTAACAACCTTATCGAAGTGATTCTAGCCACAGGCGAGTAGGTATCAAAGAAGTCAAGTCCTTCTTTTTGCCTATATCCTTTGGCAACCAATCCAACCTTATATTTATCAATGGATCCATCCGTTTTAAGTTTCTTCTTAAAAATTCATTTACACCCTAAAGGCTTATTTTCAAGAGGTAAATCAACCAAATCCCAAGTATGATTTTGTATTATCGAATCTATCTCAATGTTGATAGCTTCTTTCCAATCCAGTGTTTTCGATGTAGACATGGCTTCATCGAAAGTCTTTGGATTATTTTCTACCATATTGGTTAGAAAATTTGGGCCAAACGAAGTTGATATTCTTGCAATTTTACTACGCCTGGGCTCTTTCTCATTTGAAATATCATTTGTATTATCATAAATTCTTTTATTTGAACTTAGATTTTCCTTTCCCTTGCAAGAAAACACATTCTCGAAGAATGATGCAGTTCTTGATTCAATTATGGCTCCTTTATGTATATTTCGAATTTCAAATTTGTGTATAAGGAATCGATATGTACTAATATTATTGGTGTATCCAATAAATATGTAATCAATAGTATTGGGACCAATCTTCACTTGCTCAGGTTTAGTGATTTCAACCTTAACCAACCCCCTCACACTTTCAAGTATTGGTAGGAAGGATGATGACCTTTCCATAATTCATATGGAGTCTCTTCCATTTTCTTAAGAGGTATCCTATTGAGAATACTACTTATCGTTAAAATAGCTTCTTCCAGAAGTTTTGAAGCAACCCTAAACTCAATAACATGGCGTTCACATTTCTTTAAGAGTTTAGCTTTTGCATTTAGCAACACCATTCGATTGACGAGAGTATGGTGCAGTTGTTTGATGAATAATTTCATGTTCAGAATATAATTCTTCAAATGGTGCCCCGTATTCACCTCCTCTATCACTATGAATATTCTTTATTCATTTATCAACTTGAGTTTCAACTTTTGCCATATAATGCTTAAAGGCATTCAACGCCTCGTCTTTACTTATTAAAAGAAAGACAAAACAAAACTTTGTACAATCATCAATGAAAGTAACAAAGTATATCTTATCACCTTTAGTTTGAACATATTTCAAATCACAAATGTGTCTATGTATTACCTCTAAAGGTGTTGTGTTCTTTTAAATCTAGTGGAACAGTGTTTTAGCCAATTTTGTTTCAACAAACACTTCACATTTATGATTATAATCGTTCTTAAGCACCGGAATTAAACTTTGATTCATAAGTTTGTGCAAATATTTATAATTCACATGTCTTAATTGACTATACCACAAATAAGACAACTTAAGCATATAAACGAAATTTAAAGTTTTATTCATAATGCTTTGCTTTGGTATAACAGTAAGAATGTTCATTTTGAACATTCTATCACACATGTATCATTTTTCTACATATATCTCATTCTTAGTGAGTACAAATTTATCGGATACAAACATAAGCTTAAAACCATTTTTACTAAGTAGAGATCCGAACACTAGATTCTTCCATATGCCAAGTACATGTAGGACGTTGTTGAGGACGAGTTCTTTGCCGGCTGTCATCTTCAAAGTAACCTTCCTTTGTCCTTCAACATTGAAACTTGTAGAGTTCCCCATAAAGAGTTCTTTTCCATCCAATTTTTGATAATTTGAGAAAATCACCTTATCTGCACACTATGACGGGTAGTACCAGTGTCAACCCACCATTTCCTT
>CAIGRB010103567.1:6033-16916 GCA_903798255.1 Fraxinus quadrangulata | reverse complement strand
CTTGATGTAGTGATCAAATATTGAAAATAATTCGTGTCAAATAATAAATTCATCTTTGAATTAATTTATTATTCAAGACCACAATGGCTTTAATAATAATAATAATAATCAAGCCATTGTCATGTGGCTGCCATGATTAAAAACAATTGGATTCAACGGCTTCTATTGAACTAGCTGTATAGAGAACAAAATAAACAAACAACCATGCTTACATCAATATCCACACTTAATAATCAATAAATTCAAATAATAATAAGTCTCATCTCAAGATACATAGCACATCATTAATATCAAGTTTTTGGACAATAATATTAATTGCAAATGATACTATTGATGTAGTGATCAAATATTGACAATAATTCGTGTCAAATAATAAATTCATCTTTGAATTAATTTATTATTCAAAGCCACAATGGCTTTAATAATAATAATAATAATAATAATAATAATAATCAGGCCATTGTCATGTGCCTGCCATGATTAAAAACAATTGGATTCAACGGCTTCTATTCAAGTTCATATCGCAGCCGCAATTATATGGTTAAGCAAATGGAATTCATCCACAATTGTAATACGAAAATATGAATGGATTCATAACACAAGCCGCCGCAATTATATTCAACGTATTTAATTCTCTAATTATATGGCAGCCGTAATCATCAGTCAGATTCAACAACTTTTGAATATAAATAAAACCAAAACAAATTGAAAAAATTATTTCACAAAAATAATAATAAAAAAAATAAGATACTTCCAAGCAAACCAGATATTTGAACATTGGTATTGCCGGTGAAAGAGTTCACGAAATCCACTAGAAGCCAGGATCTTGCAAGTTGATTCATTAACAAACGAAACAACAATAAATTGTATAAACTTGATTCATAAAGATGGGGTATAGGTGTGACTAGTTCAATTCCATCCTTTCATGACGGAATAACGCAAACATAAATTTTAGAGTTTTCGCACTTTAGAACCAATGATACAATATTCTTTTGAAATACTAATTTATAAAAGTCACGATTCCTTAAAAATAACAAAAAATTATTTATCAAAAAATACCGATATTTAAAAATTTATGCTTCTTTTGAATTGGCAGTAATTGAATCAAATGATTTAATAAATATAAAGAAAATTTTTATAGATCATGATATACATACAATCTTACAAAAATACAACTAAAGTATTTTCAAAAATAAATTTACTTTGGTTTTAGGTTCGATAAATTTATAAACCTCGAGTACGCCGTTTAGAAAAATCTTGAATGAGAAATATGGTGATATTTTGTTCAATACTATAAGTAAGAAAAAAAGTTTTGCCGATAATCTCTTATAAAATATAGAAAAAAGAGAACAATATAAGAGAATTGGGATAGCGTCAAAACTCTTATGTATTTATTGAAAATCAAGATTCTATATTTAAACGTTATAATAATTATTACAGTGATACAATTGTTATTCATAAATAGTATTAATTCACAACACTATGTCCCTATTTGACTCCCATTTTTTTTTTTTTCAGAAAAATCGGTTTTGTTATAGTGATTTCAAAGAATGTATGGTTAAAAAAGAGAGAAAAGTTTTAAATTTACGTGTAAAATTATTTTATGAAAAAATGTGTAGTTGAAAATGAGTTTTTTTAAAAAAATGAATTTTGGTAAAAATGGGGATCAAACTGGGGATATATAAATTTCAAAACTCATTTTTAAANTCAGTATTTCAAAATTTATTAATCCAAAAAATATAGCTCAAACAAGGGCTTAATGGAGTTTTGAGACTAATTTCTCTCTAAATGTGAAATGATGATACGTACGAATACAAAAAGAAAATTTGAAAGGGTCCACAATAAAATCTTGGAAATTATAGCTCTGATCAAAGTTATTTAACAACAAAATCGCACATTGCAATTTGATAATTTTTGTTGTTAATTATATTTAAAGGTAAAATTACTTTTTAAAATGTTATCATGAAATTATCTAATTTCTAAATAGATATTTGAGAGGTACTATATAGAAATAATTATGCATAGAATTAAGACGTACGTTTATTTGTTTAAATACATGTGAATATAATTAAGAGCTGGGAGATACTTTAATTAATGACTTGTCGTGTACATTTTAAAGCTTTCCTTAACCATTAATCTATTGAAAATTTCATCCCATTCCCATCTTTGACCTGTTAAAACGTTCTGCCAAAAATATCTTCCACTTTCGTTCCCCCTTTGACCCGTCAATCGGTTCTTTGTCCATATCTATCTATGCTCCTATAATGGAAACTTTCAAACTTCACTATTTATATTAATTGAGTTTTCCACATGAACGAATTATACCATCATTTTTCCTTTCCCCTTAAAAGTTAATTTCTTGCACGAATTCAAGTCTTGATGAAAAAAATGATAGATGTAGGACAAGGAGGATTCTCTTTTTGTATATCTATAGTGTCTATTGTTGTTCATTTTCTTGACTATTTTATAAAAGCCATCTGCATGGCCATATCTTCGCCACCGACACCTTCTTCTTCTTCTTCTTCTACCCCTCCACCGCGGCCTCCAGCATCTATGTGGCGGCCCAACCGCTTCATGGTCAAAGAAGAAGCCTCAAAGAGACAAGAAATTCTATGCATGGATGATGATCAGGCTAAACAGGGTATTCATAAAGCATATGGCAAAGAATCGTTGACAATGGAAGCGGCAGAGTTTTCGCGAAGTTGTAAGCGCGAAATTAGGCTGTCGGCCATGTCAAGAAAAAGGCCTGTGCAGCTGGTTATACCGGATTATTCGGGGGAATTGGATTTTGGTGATAAAGGGAAAAAGCTGGACAACAAAGAATTTGAAGTTAAGGGAAGAGACTTTTTTGTGGCTAGCAAGAAGGGATCAAGAGAGGTCATGGAAGATAGGCATGCAGTCATGCTTGATATTGCAGGTGACCCTACACAAGTAAGTTAGTTCAATATCCACAATTTATAGTGTAAAATCCTGTATCGGTTAATTTATGATCCAGAATTTCTATTAATCTAATATCATTAATAGATTCTGTTAGGTATATATATCAAACATATAATGTCTTGGACGGCACCTCTTAATAATTTGACCTTTTAGGACGGAATCCAAGTCTCAATAGATTCTATATAAACACTTTGGGCTTTTTAAGAACTTTCGTATGCGTCGAGTTACTTCTGATGCAAGGATAGTTTGCTTTTTTATGAACTGATACAAACAAGAATAGTTTGGTTCTGATTACAGATTTTCTAGGATTATGTTCTCACTTAATCATAATTAATCTTGAATTTCAAATTTTTAGTACAGACAGCACTATGTACCCAAAAAAAGGCAGTGCTAAATTTTGATTAGGTCAATGTTTGTTGTGTTAAATTTGGCAGGCATTTTTTGCTGTAATTGATGGGCATGGAGGGCATGCTGCGGCTGATTATGTAGCTGAAAATCTAGGAAAGAACGTAGCATATGAATTACAAGTTGTTGGAAATGAGGTAGAAGCAGCTTTACGCGGAGCCTACTCAGCCACGGACAAACAGTTCCTTCCTAAGGTAGGCTAGCTAATTATGTGACAAATTAATTAATTTTTCAAGTTGCATAAATATAGGTTTAGAGTTAGATTTCACACATATTCAATGAACTTCATTTATATATAGTTGAAACAGTCAAGGGTTATAAGTTAGGTTGAGTGATGTAATTAACTACATCTAAGTAAGAAACCGTTCTTGATTAATTGGCGCATCAACTTAGTCACATTACGACAGCCATTATAATAAACTTAATTTTTATTTAATTTTGACTGTGTATCACAAATTTAAATCTCGATATAGTTTAATCTCATGACTGATAATTTAGGGTGAAAATGGAGGAGCGTGTGCAGCTGGTGTACTATTGAAGAATGGAGAATTGTATACAGCAA
Source organism: Fraxinus quadrangulata (assembly GCA_903798255.1). NCBI lineage: Eukaryota > Viridiplantae > Streptophyta > Magnoliopsida > Lamiales > Oleaceae > Fraxinus > Fraxinus quadrangulata. The sequence continues at coordinate 13,009 of CAIGRB010103567.1, read as the reverse complement.
ACGTAGGTGATTGTAAAGCAGTTTTGAGCAGGAAAGGAAATGCCGTTACATTGACAAACGATCATCGTCTTATAACTCGGGAAGACGAGCGTGCCCGTATCGAAAATTCGGTAACCATTTATTTTTTGCATTAGTATTATTTTTCCTGAGATTAATCAAGTGTAACAGACTGACTGACTAGGTACTGTTTTCATTTTGGTGCATATATAGGGTGGTTTTTTGTACTTTCATAATCGAGTATGTAGAGTGAATGGATCAATTGCTGTTTCTAGAGCTTTCGGAGACATTCATTTGAAAGATTGGATTATTTCTGAGCCAGAGATTGTGAAGTTCCCTTTAACATCAGATTGTGACTTTCTCATTTTGGCTTCTGATGGATTATGGGATAAGGTTATAACTTATAATTAACTTATGTACAAGAAATCAAATAGTAAAGTTTATTAATATTTGTTTGATCAAACAAAATTGCAGGTAAGTTCACAAGAGGCAGTTGATATTGTTTTAAGGGAGGGGAATCAAATGGAGTCTTGCAGGAAGCTTGTCAATATATCATCAACACGAGGAAATAACGATGACATAACCATAATGATGATTAACCTTAATAATTTCAAGATAAATGTTGCTTAAGTAGGTGGGTAGGGCAGGAGTTTTGTAGTTTCTGTATACTAAAATTTTGTTCCTTCATCATTCCAATGTAAATAATAATACATAAATGGATGGTGAATGAGAATTGAAGCAATTAAGTAAGATTGTTGTTTTATCGTCTTTAAAAAAAAAAAGAACGATCTCTAGTGATATGCATCTAATCATATCTTACGGGAGAAAATTTATAGGAGAAATCAAAGTTATTTAAATATTTGACCTTATATATTCTTTTAATATAAGAGAAAAGAATAAATAAATGAGAAATGAACAAGGTTGGAGGATTCCGAGCCATAGTTTTGCATGCAATTCTTGAATATTTAATGGGTCATGCTATGTGTACATAATGTGAGTGGGGTGGAGCCCACAATACTATATTGAGGGCCCCACCCCACTCACATTATGTCAACCCCTATGGATTAAACTATGTATACATAGATTAATCCATATTTAATTCTTATTGGCATAATTGGGATACCAAAAAACAAAGTATTTGTGTTTAATAATATAAAATAAACTGAGATAAATTCGAAAAATATTCAAATGAGTTGGAGGACTATATTGTGGATTTTTTTTTTTTGCCTTCATTACATTCATTTTTTTTAGGGAAGGTACATAAATAAGATACTATAAGAATACAAATTCAAATTTAACAGACTTGTAAAAGTTTCACAAGTATTAATTTATAATAACAATAATAATTGATTTTCATCACTCTCCCTTTTCTCTTCTCTTCTCATCTCTTCTCTTTTTCTTTTCACCCCACCTACCGGAGCTTCTCTTCACGCACCCATCAGAGCTACAACAGGGTTAACGTCGTGTGTAGCGATGCTCGACGACGCTATGACCACCACTGCGGCAGTGTAAATGACGAGTAGAGCGGCACTCCACTATTTCAATTTTAGATATGATCCAATTTTTGTGCAGCCACTTTGATTTTTGTTGGTGGTGGTTTGTTTGTTTGTTTGTTTTATTATTATTATTATTTTTTTTTTTTGTGTGCAAATAATGGTGATGGTGGTGGTGGTGTTGTAGGTTGTAGTGATGTGGTGGTGATAGTGGTGTTGGTGGTGGTTGTGGTTGTGGTTGTATTGGCGGTAGTGATATAGGTGGTGGTGTTGGCGGTAGCTGTGTAGGTGGTGTTGCAGACGGTGTTAGATGCGGGTTGGGATCAAACCTGGGAGTGGTGTGGGATGAGATGGGATGGGAAGAAATGTATTTGTGACCAACTGTGACCAAGTTTGTATTGTGACTGTCTGTAACCAGATTAATTTTAACTATGACGGTATGTGACCAAGTCATTATTAATTTGGTCACATACAGTCACGGTCGGTCACAATTAACACATATTATCACAGTTAACATATAAATGGTTACCACCACCACCGCCATTTTATCCACATGTTTCACTTACAAAGCACTTCCCACTTCTCTGCCCTCCAACTAGACCACCGTCGCCACCCATCAACCACCATATTTGCACGCCTTGCAGCACCGATGAGAATAGTCTAGCGGAGTCGTAGTGTACCTTGTAGTGGCGCTGCTTTGCGCGGTGAGTGAAGGACTTGACGATGTCGAAGATAAGGGAAGGTGTTGATCAGCACCGGAGAAGATAATGGAGATGATGGCATAATTTAGAGAGAGGGAGTATTGATTAAATTAAATAATGATATTATTAATATGTATTAGTTAATTTAATAAATATGTAAGATAACCTAATTTGTGAAACTAAAACTAGATAATCTTACTTTTGAATAGTATAGTTTATATGTTGGGTTTGCGGTAATTTTCTCTTTATTTTATTTTATTTGATTGTTCAGCATATGAAGCCCACATTTTATTACCATCTTTAAATATTATTATTAATTTTTTTATTATATATTTCTCCATAAATAACAATTTATCACGAGTCCTACTCGGCTAATCCTTATTTTCTTTGCATTAATAATAGTAGAGTTGATTATATTAATTAGAGTTGACTAAAGAGTGGGTGCTCGATGAACATCCATTTATTAACCCTTCGGACTACGATCGATTTCTAGCTTGGCACAGAGGAAAAAAAAAAGAGACAGCCAACTAGCCGAGGCATCCGGACGAACAGATGTATCTGGTTGAGAAGGTGAAGGGACATCACAATCTGAGTGATTTGGATTCTCTTTACTTTCTTTTATTTTTGATGTTCATGAACTTTTAGTTTATCTTGGTCTGGGATGTGGACCGAATCTTGTACTTTGCTTCGCTTAATCGATGCTCTCTTTGAAGAAATTACCCGTATCTATCATGTCATTGAACGGATTTACTTCAATGTGCATTCTATTTCTTTCCACATTGTTTTTTTTTTGGCTTGTGACAAGGTGAATCGTCTAGTTTAGCATTAAAACCCGTTGATAGAAATAACAAGATGTCATAAGGTCTTTCCTTTAACCCATTTTCTGTTTCGACTGCATGACGTCGACTGATTGATGGGTCAACCGCTATGTGATCGGTACAGTATACGTCGATCACATGCATGTGTCGATCTCTTAGTGGTCGACTTGTTAGCATGTGTCGACCTCAGATATTGGGTGACTACATAACAGTCGATTGTGTTGGCTCTGTTGATCGTTATCATTGCTCTCTACTCAATCAATTTCACGATTACAAGATTAGTTAGCGAATTTCAAGTTGGGCTGTCGCGATTGGTGATTCTTGAACTTCAACCAACTTGTGGGTTTTCTTGCTCACTGCCTAACTTCTCAAGTGATTTGATGTACTAAGTGCATTGTCGAGTGATTTTGAGTTTTAACCAAAAATTTTTTGTTTATTTTGGAAGCTCACAACAGGACCGTTGAGCGATTTGAGGGTATAGTTAATTTTTTTATTTTCTTGCTCACCACATAGCCCCTTACAGGATTTTTATATGTTGAGCACGTGGTTTACTGATTTTGAACCTCAACCAATTTTATGGTTATAAAAACTCACCACTTGGACCTTAGAGAGAATTCGAGCTTATAACCATTATTATTATTATTATTTTAATTTCTTGCTTACTGCCTAGTTTCTTGGGCAATTTTTGATATACTAAGCACATGGTCTAGTGATTTTGATCTTCAACCATTTTTTATTTAGAAAACTCACCACTTGAACCGTAGAGCGATTTCGGGCTTATAACCATTTTTTTGGTTTTCTTGCTCACCATGTGGCCCCTTGACTGATTTTGATGTACTGGGAAAAGTTTTAGAGCCCACAATTTGTACAAATTTTTTTAACTATTGTAGATCAAGTTCGTGAATTTACATAAAGCTTGCCTAGATTTGACGACTCGGTAGGCAAATCGGGACATTTAAACTAAGCTGGTCCTTCCTTAACGCTCTCATCATCTGCCGTTGTCTAGACTTTTTATCGAACAATGCTAATAATTACAATAGGCTAGAACAGGTGGCATTCATTACATTAGGGAAATCAATAAAAATCTTAGCAACTATATTTATAAGGAAAATAGAAAGATATACTAACTGTAGTAATTACAAAGTTAGACACAAACTCTTGCTCAGCGGATTCATTTCTACTGATAGTACTTTGCTAAGCATTTCATTGCCTGCCTAATGGTTTGCCTTTTAAATCCTTGAGACCATAAGTTTCATTTCCAATGCTGCATGCTACTTCGTATAGTCCCTCCCAATTTGGCCCGAGCTTAGATAGAGGGTGCCTGGCTGCTGTTGCCTATCTGAGTACAAGATCTCCCGACTGAAAAGCCCTTGGCCTCACCCTGCGATTAAAGTACTCCACGACCTTTCATTTGTAAGCTACCATTGTTGTAGTTGCTCTCTCTCTCTCTCTCTCTTTCCCCCTCAAGTAGGTCGAGTACTGTGCTGGTAGCCGCAATGTCTAGCTGCTTGACACTCATTCTTCTAGTCTCATTTAGGATTTCGGAACTACAACCTCCATTCTGAAAGATAGCTTGAAAGGTATTTCTCCCACTAGTTCCCGTGGGGTCGTGTAATACGCCCATAATATATTAGTAACTCGTCTACCCATAACCCCTTCTCATTTTCCAATCTTGTTTTTGAGGTGGTGAAACAGGACATTCCCGCGCACCAAATGGCCAAGGCAGCTGATTTGTTGTATTACGAGGCTCATTGTCAAATGAAAGATCCCATTCATGGTGTGTTGGGATAATCACTCTTTTGCATCAGCAAATATACAATTCGCAAACTCAGCTGTTGAAAATTCAAGCTGAAATTGCAGTTCGAAGTGCTAGTGCACAAATAGAGTCTCAGTATCAGCACAAAGTTGAACAAGTGGCTAATGTTGATGAAAATTTGCTGCCACAATAGAGGGGCGTTTATGATCCTTCCACTTGGTTCTTTTAAGAATGGCATGTAAAAGTTTTTAATTTTTGTCTGATTTCAGAATTCAATTCTACATATTCTCCAATAATAAAAGGAACAGCAAACTGGGAAATTTGTTCTTGCGTTGAATAAAATGATAGTAAATATTTCTTCCATGTATTTGCATTCGTAAGATTATAAGTAGGAAATCTAGCCTCCGCTTATAGGAGGTATGATAGCCAATTCATCTCTATGTTTAACAATGGTGGATTTGGAGGCGTATTCTTCATTCAGAGCAAGGACCATACATTCACGAATCTCTTCCAGGCTTGGAAATTTGGCAATAAGCTTATCGAGGCAATCATCGGCAGTACTCGAGGGTGAAACTTCCAAGGGCATATCAGTAAATCCAATAAGATCTCTTGCTCGTACGAAAAACAGAACCTTTATCACAACAAATCTACTATCCTTCTCCTCCTCGTCACCCTCAACATTTCCAGTTTTACTTTCCTGTTCCTTTATATCCATAACGAGTACCCTGCCAACATATTTAGGAAACATGTTTCAGAAAAAAGAGAGAACTTACATACAGTTCAGACGTCACAGTTTTCAGAAGAACATGAACATCATAGTATAAAGCCATCAAACTCAGCAGGAAAATGGAAGGAGGCAAAAAAACAAAGTATAATGTGCAAATTTACAGTCGGACAAGCAACAAAATACATTTCACATTTATAACGAGTTTCAAGCCTTGTTTGTTTATGATTAAAAGTCAATTAAAATTGAAAATATAGTTGTTATTGGGTATCACTTGTCTAATAAAAGTCAACAATAACGGCTAATTTTTCAATTTTAATCCGATTTTAATCTCTACCAACCACACTCTCAATACACTGGACTAGAACGTAGTGGATATTATGGAACATAAAAAAAGGGTAAAATCTTGTGTATTGTACAGTCTAGCCCCCATCCAATACGGCATACCAAACACACCCTTAAAAGACTATAACTAGTGTGGTAATTGTTAATTGTCACAAGTGTTTTGTGCTTGCTTAATTCTTTTGGTGCTTTTTCTCTTGCTTGTTATATCTTAAGATGTTCACGTCTTTCCTGTGGACAACTTCTCAACATAATGATGTGAGCATCTTCAGTTCCACATAGAAAGAAGAACATATAATCTTTATGCAATGGCAGTGATCGGTATCATTCTCATCATCAGAGATTTCATTCTGTCTAATGAATCTACCTTAGCCCAGTCCCACAAGACAAGGGGTGATATGAATTTTCTTAATGCGAACAGCTTCCTGGGGCATGAGTCTCAAATGTAGGGGCAGAAAAATGAAAGGAGACAGAGACTTGCTTGTGGGCAAATTATATGGGCAATTAAATTAGCTAAACATACTAAAGAATGCACATAATTGATGCTTCCCTAAGTCACTTCGTACAGGGAACTTTTAACAATGAGAAGTCTTAGACATCGTGAGTATAAATAGTAATGATTACACCTTTCCAGATTAATTTCAAATGGATACTACTTAAAACATTTATTTGGGGGTGGAACTTAGAGCAAGTATTTTGCTCCAAATTATAGTTCTCCAACAAATGAAGATGGTTCTCCATTGGGTTCTCAAAAATGTCTGAATCAATATCAAATTACTGGGTCATAGAAAACAAATTTGACATTGCAAAACACATGCCAACTAAAAACATCTGCCAAATACTAAAGTTTAGCACACCAACCAAGCTTTAAAAGTTAGCACTTAGGAATTAAGCCAACAGCACCTAGGGGCACCAAGAATTTGAACATCTAAAAATTGCAACTATGGTTGTTATAAATTTTCTGAATGAAGACAAAAGAGAATCTGAAGAAAGGTTAATCCTTATGAATGAAAAAGAAACTTCATAAAGCAATAACGTATGAGATACAGAGATAGACTCCAAAGTCCATCCGAAGTGATTCCCATCTATGGAAGGGTAGCCGGACAAGAAACAATAGCAGCTAAGCAGGGTACAACAAAAGTGCA
>CAIGRB010103559.1:0-19390 GCA_903798255.1 Fraxinus quadrangulata | reverse complement strand
TATCCGGTGAGGCGATCGTGGAGCGAAAGTTGCTTAGCATTGATGGCCGCCTCTGGCTATGGGCATTCACCGTCTGTTTCTTCACCGACCATGGGTACCGGTCCTGCTGGAGAGATTCCGAGGACGAAATCGCAATTGGCGTTGTCTAATCTAGAGCAGGAGAAAAGTTCTTGTAAGATTTGACTTAATCTTTTTCCTTTTTTTGCATAATTTTGTAATAACTGAATAACTGGTGCTTTGATATTAGTACTATAGAAGTAATTAATTTCCTAAGTTGTTGACTGGAAATTATCGTTGGTGAATCTATGTGAATTTGGTCCATATATGCATTTGTGTTTCTGTTTAAAATTTGTGTAAATTCATTACACAATTTATTAGGTTCCTCTTCTAATTTCTTCCAAAATTTCTGAATTTAGCTTTTAATTTCCATGAGGTGAAAATAAACGCAAAATTAACGTGAACTAATCGCAAGAAAACTCATAAAGATGCTGCAGAATTAGAAATTGTGTTTCTAAACCAGCTAAGCTTTTAGATGCTGAAATATTTATTGATCAGTATTTGCATCAAGGCCCGGCCGATTAAAGCATAAGAAGTCTCGACCGGCAAAGCACTAGATCGTTGTTTATATTGTGCCACGTGACAACAGGCCATTGCACGTTAAAAAAGAAGCGAAGCACTACATCATTGTTTGTATTGTGCTACGTGACAACAGATCATTTGGACAGTTTAAAAAGAAACACTAACATATATTTAACATTATTATTAATTTAAGTGTACATTTTGACACGATCAAATTAGTATGATCTTTTGTGCAAATCTTGTGGGTATATAACAAGTTATATAACAAGTGTCACAAAACACGAAACTCAAATCAAAATATTGAAACTTGGTTTTAATCATGAATATTATTTTAATGATGAGCGTATCAACTGAAAAAAATAATCAAAAGGTCCCTAAAAGTTGTATATAAAGAGGGTTATTAACACAATAAAAAAGGTTGAAAATCAAAGGATTAAAAGAGCTAAAGGAGGTCACTCTCCCATTCTTAAAATTCTGCCTCGAGTCAAGGCAAAAATTAGGATTGATACTCTTGAAAATCTTAACATTCTCAAATTGAAGCGTCTTTTCTGACCAAAATTTCATCGAGAACCTTCTTTCTTTAAACAAAAAAGCTCACCTAAAATACACTCAAAAATCTCAAGAAGGGGTAAAATCTTGCCAAAATTCCGGTAGAAAAACTCTATTGTTGGTATAAAAAATTATTTCTTTTTTTAAGGTCAATATAAGTAAACAAGTTCAAATTTTGAGCGAAATGTGCACTTGTTAGGCATAAATCGATAAAATAAATTCTGACTATTCAATGAACTTTTCATTTCCACTAATCCAGCATTTTGTACAGGTAACGCACTAAACTCTCAGGACGTTGTTTCTCAAAGTTCATTTTCTCAAAATTTATTTTTAAGCACTTTTTTTTTTCATAAAATAAATTTTCACGTAAATCCAAATTTTTTGTATATTTTTTAATCACAAATTCTAAAAAAAAAAATTATTATTTTAAAATACATTTCCCCCAAAAAAAAATGGGCGGGCTAAATTTGGCGTATCACGTGGTCGGTTCCTCGGCTGCAAATTTATTAATAAATTTTTCACCAGGATATTTGTTGAATAGTTTTCAGTCGGCAGCCAAGTTTCTGTTTCTTTAAAATTATCAAGACTCCATCTGTTACCAGAAAATCTGTTACCAGAAAACGACCTGTCATTATTAGGAGATATTTTGAGGGAGGGTTGTGCTATACTTACCAAATTTTTATACCAAATTTTTTATACCCCATTAGAAGGTGGGGACCAGAGATCGAAATTTTTAAATGCACATGGGGTCCGTGCGTTTTGTAAGAGGGGGACATCATTCGGCAATCCCCCTCTGACACACAAGACTAATTCTTTGAGGTATCATGCTACGGTACCAAATAACTTACATAATTCTTGATATAATGTCACGTGATATTTTATTATTGGATTATTTTAAATACAGTCAACTTTTTCATTAAATCATCGACTGGCACCACGAAGTATATCACTGTATCTGTTAAATTTCTTCTAACAAAGTGGCAAAATCCTATTTCTGAGGCATAAGAAATTGAGTTGAGATTTGTTCAATTGTCTATCATATTGTCGTTTTATTTGCACAAGTATCAAAATTTTAGTAAAGCGAATCAAATGGGAACAATAGACTTCAACTCCAAAACAACCAAGGCAGTATATCCAACCCCCGAAAAGGCGGAATAATGCTAGGAAGTGACCAAACAATTCCAAATTTTTAACCCATTCACGACTACTTAACCAATTCTTGATGAACAAATACCAACAATCGAACAAGATTGAATCCTTTTGAAGTTCAAATAATTATGTGGTCTTGTACTCACCACCGGCACGGCCTTTTAGAGTGCTTGTAAGCTTAGCAAACATGCTCTAAATTATTAGTCGATAGTTTAGTGACTAAATATTGTCGTTTTAAAGTTCATGAACCGCTCACGAGCGTGATTGAATAAAGTTTTTTGGTCCTTTTCAGTTAAAACACTATGGAATACATGTTTAACTTATGAATTGTCTCTAATTATTTATTAAATGCGAGAAAAAGAAATATATAAATTATTTACCTGTTATAATTTCTTTGTTATAAGTACTTAATTGAAGTGCATTAAATTAATGGTGTGGTGAGTACTATAGCTTCTAATATGCCACTCATCCATATCGATTTGTGAAAATCAATGAAAGAATCATTTAGAAGGTTATATATCCTCCACATAAGAGAGAAATCCCACCAAAATGCAGTCAAGCTATGTAAGAGTTGATGTTACCTCTTGCAGACCCTCTAAAAACTCAGACAATCGAGCTGTATGAATATAATACACTTAAATGTAATTAATTGCATATATCTATAGAATGTCAAATTTTTGTATTGAATGTATCAAGAATGTCACTTTGCTATCATGGAGGTATCTTAACATTGGCCCTTCTATCCTCAAAATATACAAATTCCGAAATGAATACCATAACTAAGTAATTGTTTCATTCGAATGTATATTTCCAAATTCCAATCAGCAACAGATAAATCTATAGTTCCTACACAAACACATACTTCACAAGCAATGCATTATCAAATTCAAAGCGAATTCTTCCCCGCCAAACTATACTTTGTCGACAATATACCAATAACCTTAAAAATTTGTATCGGTACTTTGTCAACATAAGCTTTAAACATAATAAGAACACATCACTCCTTCACAAATCTTCCCACTTTATATATCTTAATTTTTCACAAGAACTTATTATAAACATCAATTCTCAAGACTTATATTACAGAATTAACCCTACTTCTTAACTTGGATTAAGCAGTATATTTTGTAAGTACATCGTTACATCTAGAATTATTGGAAGGAAAATGAAAGACTTTTGAATTTTAGTATTTTTTTCATTATGAATAATAATAATTTTTTAAATAATTTCTTAATTACAATTGCGTGTATTCATGGAAAACTGTACATATTTGACTGATATTCAGGAGATGCGGCTTCAAAGTTTATAAATATTCATCTCTGACTATCACTATCCAGCCAGCATATTCATATTTGTTGGTCAAATTTAGTGTACCACACTTATTCACCATGTTAGATAGTGAAATTTACATCTTTGGTCACTCAAATGTTGTACTGGTTTTCATTCATGAAATCAAATTATCATATTGTTCTTCTTTATATTTAAAAAATGAATCCCATTTCTGCGTAAAAGGAAAAATGTCACACTACTAGAAAATATATTAATTTATATAATAACTCGCTTGCACGAAAATGGAAAACGAAATGCAACATGATTCGATACATAGAAACATCATATTTTATTGAAGTCGAAGAAGTACGTAGGACATGAAATGCTTTGAAAATATTGTATAAAAAATATATAATTTAGGAAAAGTTCTTAGAAGTTTCCATAGAATTTCCTTTGTTTCTAAATATTATTAAAAAAAATAAGAACAATTAGTAAACGATTTATTATGAGTTTCAGCACGTATTTTATAAAAATTGATAATATGTGTGAAAAAAGTCTCATTAACTAAAATTAATTGTTGACTTTAACTTGTATTTTTTAATCAATTTTTTTAGTTAAATCAAATAAGATTTAGTTTTCGAAACGGAAATGCTAGTGCTTTACATTTTTTTTTATGCAACTAAAATAACAATTATCTAAAGGAGGAAATATGACAAGGAAGATATATGTAATATTTTCAATTATTATCAATAAGGAAAACAAATAACAAATGGCTACAATTTTTTTCCACCTCAAATTCAATACAATATCGGTTTTAACTTTTTAAGTTATAATCACAAAGCATCCTTTTTCTGTTGATCATTGAAAGCTTGAGGAGCAAATCTTGCTGAAAAATTATGCACTAAATGGTAGTCTTCCTTGTCGTCGTCGTCATCATCGTCGCCATTAAAGTTGAGAGCATAGCTTTCTGGAGAATACTGAAACTGTGTTTTAGATTTCTTTGCGTTACAAATCTTGCCAATTTTTCGTAACAAGTTTTTCCATTTCGGTCCTGCCACGACCTCCGTAAACTCCTTCAACTTCTTTACTTCGTTTTGCAAGAGGTACCTCTTTTCTCCATTGTTTCCGCCATTCCATCCGAAGCAAGATGACCTAAAGCAAGCGCATCCACCAGCCGAACCCGTCTCTTCAAAGACGTCGATTACATCATTGACACTATCGCCTTCATGTTCGCGCTCGTGTATTGGCGAATAAGCGGTAATGAAGGCTTGTTTTTGTTGTTGTCCGGCCATGGAGTCGAAAGAAATAAATGTCGAGAAATGGTGCCCTAAAGGCTAGATCTATTTCGAAGTATTGGAATGAATATGGGTGGGAAAATGGGATGTTATTTAAGTCTATGGTTGTCCCATTTATGCGCGTTATTTTCGTGTCTTTACTAATGTGCGTGAGTGCAGAATTGAGACGGCAAAGAAAGGTCAAAGGAAAGTGCAAGTGAACATCGTTGAAATAGAGAGCTCATTAATACAAGGCAAATGGAAATCAAATGGGGGCATTACCCACAAAACGGGGAACCGTTTCTCATTACTTATGCTTTTTCTTCTCCTCGTGCGAGAACTTTTTAAAGAGACTATGCTTAATTCAGCTTCTTCTAACAACTCTTCTAACGAAATAAAACACATTTAAAAAATTATCTAAACATGTTCAAAAACGATTTTTTAGTCTAAAACAGAACTTTTGAAATTTTCATAAAGCTTGTCAATAATCCTTAAAAAGTTTGAAACGTATGAGATAGTATCACGAGACATTACAATAGATAAGATGATTTGTCTTATGAAACAAGAATCTTTTAAGTATTTGATATATTAGTAGAAGATATTATAGAATAACATAAATCATATTTATAAGTTTGTACAAAAATAAAAGGTCCCTGGTTGGTTACATAGCTAGTATAAAAATAAATAAATTCTATGTCCCGTTGACGCCCTTGATTTTGTGAATATTGAAACATTTAGATGAGTTTTTTTTAACCATTCAATGACTCTTCACCATTGGACTGAGTCGAGACACATCTAATCAATTGATTATTTGAATCGAGAGAGAAACGAGTCTTCTTCTTTGTAGTCATCACTTTTGTTGGAATTTGTATGTGACCCTAATTCCTTTGTTGATTTGTTGAAATAATTAAAGAATTCTGATTGAAGTGCACATTAAGGTGAATTCAGTTTGGAATACTGTTGAAGTCCTATGTCAAGTTGAAGTTCTATTTTGGAAATCCATTGAAAGTTGGAATTTGTTTTGGACTTGTTCTATTTTGGAAGTCCATTGGGAGTTGAAATTTGTATTGGTCTAGAAAATGTTGAAATTATAAACCGGGAAGAAATGTCGCCGCATTTTCGCTAGTCTATCGCTAATTGGCCACTTGAGCAACATCTGCAGGTTTTCTTCCGAAACTTGGTCGCTCGCCTGTCGCTAGCTTATCGCTTGAGTGACAGTGTTATCCAACCCAAGTCTGTTTTGTGTTTTAACATGTTTTTGACATTCTACTTCAACTACAACTCGTCTATTAGGGTTTGGACGTCTCCCTACATAGTTGTCTATATATACTTGACTCTTCTCTACAATTTTATAGGTGTGAGATATATAATCTACTAGAATATATGATCAATTGTAATCTTCTCCATTTCTTCATTATTATTGAGTTAATAAAATCTTTTAATTCCTCTATCATATTCTTGTTTTCTTTTATTCTCGATCTAATACTTCATATTTTGCTATATAACTTCAACATCTCAATTCGGTGATTGGTGTCACAACAAGCGGTATCAGAGCCTAGGTTCAGCAGTTCCACACAGCGCAATGGTTGATTTGTTTGAAGTTTTTGTTCGTGATGACTACCATGAAGTATGACATTCCGCTTTTGGATTGAAACATTAGATTTTCGTTATAGTAGATTAAGATGCGTATAGTACTCGCACAGTAAGATTTGGATGATACGTTGTTGGGAATTGACAAGATACCCAGAACTTTGATCATGGAGGAAAAATTACGGAATGATAAAAATGCAGTTTCTCACATTCATCTTCATCTATCAAATACTATTCTTTATGACGTTTTGAAGAAGAATTCAGTAGCTGCTTTATGGTTGAAGTTTGAGCAATTGTGCATGACTAAATGCCTGACAAGCAAGTTGAACCTCAAGCAGTGTTTATACTCTCATTGAATGACAAAAGGAGGATCATTGGAAGATCACCTGGCTGTATTTAAAGAGATCGTCGCTGATTCGGAAACTTTGGAAGTAGAGTATAATGAAGAAAATTTGGGTTTGATCCTATTGTGTTTGTTGCCCACTTCATTTTCCTCATTTAGAGACAAGATCTTGTATAGTTGTGATACTCTCACCATAAAGGAGGTGTATGATATTTTGTATTCAAAAGAGAAGATGAAGTATCTGATTTCTGATGTCAAAGATGGAGAAAGCTTGGTTGCTCATGGTGGTTCTAGAAGGGGCAAATCGAAGTCTAAATTCAGTAATCAGATTTATAACTATTGCAAGAAGAATGGACACTTAAAAAGTATTGCTAAAAATTGCAGAATAAAGAAATGATGGTTGTAAGTAGAGATTTGGATACTTCAGGCGAAGCAGGTCTCGCGGAGAACGTTGTAAGTTGTGGAGATCTCTTAGCTATTTCTGATATTGAATCTAAACCAGAGGAGGATCGAATTTTTGATTCAGTATGTGTGTTTCATATGTGTCCTAATAAGGACTTGTTTACAACATATGAAACTGTTTCCAAAGGTGTCGTGGTTATGGAAAACAACATATTGTCGGGTTGCTAGAATTGGTACGATCGGATTAAAGCTTCTGGATGGAACAATTAGAACACTTGGTCAAATTCGACATGTTCCAGATTTGAAGAAGAATCTCATATCTTTGTCTATTCTTGATTCAAAAGGTTATGAGTTCTTTGGTGGACGTAGAGCATTGAAAGTTTGTAAGGGTGCCCAAGTTGTATTGGAATGACTGAAAATGTCTCAGTTATACATCTCACAATGTCGTGCAGAATCTAAAAAAGTTAACCAGCACAAGTTTAGTACCGTGGTGGACATTCAGTTTTGGTACATTACCTTTAGGAGCTCATAAATGATCGAATTTGAAGAATACTACTCAGTGGAGTTCAGTTGCTACAGACCGACCCAGTGGAACAATGTATGTGGATGTTGATTTTGTTGAGCATGCTTAAAGTGGAGTAGAAGGTGTACAATCTAGCAAGGGGCCTTCTGTAAAAATATTTGGTATTAATTCTGTTTTGGGGTGTGTTACAGCTCATTTTGGTTAATTTAAAATTATTGTGATGTTTTGAAAATTTGAGATAATTCTGTAGAATAGTGCTTGGATTTATTGGAAGATGTTGAGTTTTTTTTTTTTTGTTGGAGAATTTAATTTTTTGGTTATTATTGAATAAGTCAGTTCATTCATTGGTGGAATACGTGTCGATGGAGATTGTTGGAATTTAGATATGACTTGAATTCATTTGTTGATTTGTTGAAGTAATTAAAGAATTCTAATTGAAGTGGACGTCATGAAAAATTTAAGTTTTGAATGCAATCGAAGTCATATGTCAAGTTAAAGTTCTATTTTGGAAGATCATTGAGAATTGAAATTTGTATTGGATTTGAAGAGGTTGAAATTATAGACCAGGAAGAAAAATCGCCGCATTATCACTAGCATACCGCTAGTTGGCCGCTCGAGCAACACCTGCAGGTTTTCTCCCGAAACTTGGTCGCTCGCCTGGTACTCGAGCAACAGACCTGTCACTAGCTTATCGCTCGAGCGATAGTGTTATCCGACCTAAACTCATTTCGCTTTTTAACATGTTTTTGACATTCTACTTTAACTACAACTCGTCTATTAGGATTTGGACGTCTCCCTACATAGTTGTCTATATATAATTGGCTCTTCTCTACAATTTTATAAGTGGAGATATATGATTACCAGAATATATGATCCATTATAATCTTCTCACTTTCTCCTTTATTATTTAGTCAATAAAATCTCTTAATTCCTCTGCCTTATTCTTATTTTCTTTTATTCTTTTGTTTTTGATCTAATACTTCATATTTTGCCATATAATTTTAATATCTCAATTCGATGATTGGTGTCACAACAAGTGGTATCAATCCTAACAACTTTGTCTCTTTTTCATTTTCTATTGTCTATGTGAAAATACAGAAAGACGAAGGTTTGTGAGAGTACTTGTGAATAATAACTCTTTTTGAGTATAGGCCATGGTGTGTATAATAAGAGTTGCCAAATAAAATGTTTTTTAGTGTGACAATTTTTCTTGTTCAAATTTGACGTTTCAAAAGACTTAGATGATATCACAATGGGCTATAGAGAATATAATAGACAGGGTGTCATATGAATATAAATCCATTTTACTTTCATAATCTAAAGTTTCCAACCTCTATTTTCCAAGATGACACGGTTTCCTACCTTATTTGTGACACAAATCCTTGCCCCAATTAAAATTGTGCAAGTATAATCTTGCTTGACGATTAATTTGACTAGTGAAAGATCTTACATATGAGCTAGTTGGGCAAAAGTTCCCTTTTTTTTTTTTTTTTTTCTTTTTTTACAATTCTTTTAGAAGAAAAGGGTAATGAATAATTTTAAAGTCGCGTGGACTATTTTATAGATGGAAAATATATGTAATAATTTTAGAGCCATGTAGATTTAGGTTGTTAAAAGATGATGATTTTCATAAATGGTGTGATTAAAAAATGGTTAAAATTAAAAATTAAATCTGAACGACTTTTAAGAAAAAATGACTACCAAACAAGCAGCTCGGGGGTGTTGTGTTTGTCAACTTTTCAACGTTTCGAAAGGATGGTGCTTTGGAATACATATGCATGCATTGACTACGATGAAGAAGACACCAAAACAAGTGTACGTCCGAGCCTGCCATTTTCACGGGAGCCCACCTGTATTCTGATTCTTCTTTCACATTATGACAATTGACAACAATCGAAATTTACATTCAAGTGCATATGTACTAAATATATACTTCGCTAGTCTTTCTAGCAGTGGCCTTCATTCAGTTTTGATTTTCTGACAAGAATCAAGTTTGACTGGTATATCTGTGAATAAGTCTTCTTTTATTTTATTTTTTTATTTTAAGCATTTGAACTGTGATATAAGTTATCTGAAAGTTTGATTTTTTTAGTTTTTAGAAGTTTTCTCATGTGGGCTTGTATTATTTTCTTGTTGGGTGAAGTGGTTAAGAAGAAATTATTTGTGTTTGAGATGAAACTGATTGCTTATTAGGTTTTGGTTTCTGAATTTATGAGGGTTTTTTTTTATTATTATTATTAGTTTTCTTTTGTGGGTTTGATGAATTTAAGTATGTGAAGGATTCTTGCTTTTGTGTTTGGGGGTGATTTGATACTGTGATTCATGTAGTATAAGTAAGAAATTTCTTTCCGAACAATTTGGGTTTCTGCTGGAATTTCTTGTTCTTAGAATTCAGTATGATTTTGGGTTTTCTATCTGGTACATTGTGTTTGGCTTTGTGAGTTACATCTTTTGCATAATTCAATTAATGGAACTGCTCGAAAATCTGAAGGGATTATGATGTGATGAAAATCAATTATGGCTATCTTTAACTGATTCGCCCCGGACCTAGTTACTATCACATTCAAAAGCCTTTGAAGCTGCTGTGTCATTTGGCAGTGCTTATTATGTACTTCAATTTGGAGAGTGCTTTTTGGAGACTTCAGTTGACTTTGACTCAATAAGTGATAGCTGGGATTGATCTTGCTCGATTTTAGCACTTCTAGACCTTGATTTGTTATATTACCAACTTCTGCAGTTTTGAGTTCTTTGCTCATACAACATTGCTGTGTCATGGACTATTGTTATCAGAAATTGTAGATGGTTTTGGGGATTTAGTGTTGAGGATGCCTCGATTATATTTTGGTCTTGAAAGATGGAATCTTTTTGCAGTTTTTCACTAAGAGTGGTGTTAGTTCTCTTCAGTATATTATTGATATTGCAATCGCCAAGAGTATTTACTTCTGGGTCCTTGAGAAATAGCAAGGCTTGTGGAACTTAGCACATCAGCTATTCAGGTGATCATAATCGGGAATTGTCTTCCATAGATGGAAAATTGGTAGACAAATATTATTTCTGTAAGGCTCTAGAAACGTATCATGCAAAACACTGTTTCCTCACCAGAAATCTCAGAAATCAGAATTGCAGGTTGGGTTTTTTGTTAGGTATGCACCAGCACGTGTTATTTAATTTTTTTGTTTTTTGTCTTAGAACATATATATATTTGGGAGGCGATGTTCATGAGGAAATATGCAATATTCAATGGACATTGTTAAATTGCTTAAATTAGGTTATTTTGCTGATACCTTATTTATGAAGTTAGCTCTTTCTGTTATATTGCAGAAGAGGTGCCTTCAGAATCTGGAAGAAAACTTTTGCAGAGCTTAATTAGAGAAGGATCTACAGAAAACGGTTTTCAACAAAAATCTCAGGGGAGAAAGGATAGATATGCTAGCAATTCTATATTGACCTCAAAACGGCTGTACATGGCAGTGCCAGTTTTCTTTCTTTTATGTCGTGCCGTACTTTGTCCATGCTTTCATGCAAAGAAAAAGGGAACTCGAAATACTGATCTTGACAAGGAGAAAATTTCAAGTGAGCAAAATCATTGCCATTCTTTGGGTGTCCTGTTGTTACGTTCCAGGATGTAGTCCATGCTTTGATTTATAGAATTTTAAATGAAATTAAGATATAACTATTAATCAGTCATTTTCACAGATGCATATACTACTTATAGGTTTGTTTCCATGTGGATATAGGTTAACCTTTCCATGTGGATATAGGTTTATTTCCACTGATGCAGCTCTTTACTTAGTGCTTGCTTGGATAAGCTTATAAGTTCTTATAAGCTAGTGGGTGGTCCATAGGAATATGTGGTTAAAAAATAGGTAAAAATTGTGGGTACTATGAAATGTGTAGATAAAAATAGACTTTGACCAGCTCGTAAGCAATTATAAGCTTTGCGAAACATGCACTCAATTTGGTAGATTTACTATATTTTTGTATACCTTGATTCAGTTACTTGTGTGTGTGTTTACCCAAGACTTAATTATTCTTTCAGTGGATTCAATCTTGTCTGTACAAATGAATTCTGTTTCTGAAAAGATACCAGGCAGTCCATTCCAAGTTGCACCTAGTCCTCTAAGATTTTCCATGTCACCGAAACTTAATGGGGTTGAATCGGTTCATCTCAATATGGAACAAATTGCCAGAGCAACACACAATTTCTCCCCATCACTAATAGTAGGTGAAGGTGGGTTTGGAACTGTCTACAGGGCTGAACTACCAGATGGCCAGGTGGTTGCTGTAAAACGAGCAAAGAAGGTATTGTAATCATTCTTTCACTAGACCAACCTTAACTTCGCAACTTTTTTTATATTTACCCTATTGTAACAAATAATTTCGCATAATGCTTTTTTGCTAAGGCATTGAAACTTGAAATGTGGTGGATACATCTTCTTGTTCAATGTTTATCCTGTAGATAACATCTGTACATTAAGCATTTTTCCCTTGCAGAAGCCGTGGCTATCACTTTCTGCATCAAATTTGGGGAAAAAAAAAAGGATCATGTTTATATCAACAGCTTCGAAACAGATATATGCACTTTGACAAAATAACCTTTTAATGATGATAGGACATGGACACATAGATTAGAGTAATATAAAATTATAATTTTTTGTATGATTACTTTATGCTTTTTATTTGAACAAAAAAAGATCGCTCATTTTTCAGCTGGCAGTTTGAAATTTTGCTGCTGAAATTTTTCGAATTAGAAGAGTGGCTATTTGACTCTGGTTTGTATGTTGTGTTACTAGTGCCAACATAATACAATATTATTTATCAAAAAAAAGTGGGAAGACTGGATATGAAGTGAAGTTGACATAAAGTTTGTATTATAACACATTGTTTAACTGATTTTTTTTACAATCAGAATTTGCATAAATTTTATATTATATAAATTCACATAAAATAGGACCCACAGTTGCCTTGCATATCAGCAAGACAGCAATCAAACAAAATATTAAATAGATCACATCGCTTGAGGCATGTCAGTATTAAGTTGCGGTAGCTTTCTAAGCCCACAACCTCCACCCTTAGCCATGCTTAACAACCGTATTATCTAATGCTAGCAAGCGCAACTATTACTTTCTTTAAGAATTTCTCAAAAATCTGACGTGGTTTCTTCGTAATATGTACAAATGAAATGTGCATTTATAAGGAAGAAGCCAACATTGGTTAGGCTCAAATAGAAACAAATAGATCCTCCTTCTCTGGCTCAAATTCATTGATATATGAGAATTAACGGTTAAAACAGAAGGTTGATGATATATTTATAGAATATCCACCACATCCTATGTGAACTTTGATTCTTCTATGTTTGGCAGTTGATGTTGGTTTACTTCTGTTAATAATTTGAATAAAGGAAATTTATACTAACTTTAAACTAGCCTTTCCATAAGATTTGTTTTTTGATATATACAAGAACATAATTTGTATCAAAAAAGAGAAATACGTTTCTCCTTGTGATCCTATACCATGCATATTACTTTAAATTATATATACTATTGATAGAAAGAATTTGCAGGAATTCTTCGAAGCCCTGCGAACTGAATTTAGGAGTGAAGTTGAACTTCTGGCTAAAATTGAGCACCGGAATTTAGTCAAGCTGCTTGGTTATATCGATAAAGGGGACGAGCACCTAATTATAACAGAGTATGTGCCAAATGGTACACTTAGAGAACATCTAGATGGTAAACCATTGAACCCTAAGGCATGCCACTAATCCAGTTAGCTAGACAGTGAAAATACAATATTTGGTTTATTTTCTTTGTATGTGTTCTTGGTAGGTGAGAAGCGAAAAATATTAGATTTCAATCACAGACTTGAAATCTCCATTGACGTTGCTCATGGCCTGACTTATCTCCATCTGTACACAGGTAAGGACCCCTTTTACATTGTTCGGTTTTCAGTAATTTTATGAAAAAGTCTACTTCAACAAAAATTGAACCTCATTTTTTGTACCTGGACAGACCTGGAAGATTTTACATTTCTATTCGACAGTTCTCACCATTTATGCATCAATAACAAGAGATAGATATGACCAGGTCCATGATCATCTTGAGCTGTATTTAATGATGGAGGTGCTCCCTGATACTTGTAGTTTAATCCAACCCAAAGTACCTTGGGAGTGTGGGACAATGCCTTAGTTTTAGAATCATCCTGGAAGTTTTAGAATATCAGTGTTGGACAATGCTTTAGATTTATCTAACTGCTCGTGGAACTTGGCTTAAGATTAATACATGGTCCTTGTAGATTAGAAAGAAACAATTTGGTTTTTGATGGGATTAGACTGACTCAAAAGAAATGGGCTAGGAATGACTTATCTAATTACGTAGAAATATTTTGAAGCAAAAAATTAAAAGAAATAGCCATGACATAGTGTTATGTGGGTGGCATTTGATATTCACGTGGAAGCATTCAACGATACACCAATCAGTATGTAGCCTAGCCCTGCGAGTCTACAAACTTATGAGAAATCCTGAACACCTGAAGTGTGTAAGTTTTCATTAAGTTATTTACTTATCAATCATGGGTATCTTTCAAAGCATGTGGAAATTATAAATACTTTTTAATTTATCGTGGTAAGTTTAGCTCAAAGTAAGTCCATGTTAGAACTTGATACCACTTAACCTGATTTCATGTGCTTGTCCTTTGTTTTTGTTGGTCTAGTGTTGATTGCCTTTCATTTGTTGATCTTATGACAGAAAAGCAAATCATCCACAGAGATGTAAAGTCCTCCAATATTCTCTTGACAGATAGGATGAGAGCCAAAGTTGCAGATTTCGGATTTGCAAAGCTAGGAGAGATAGACTCTGACAAATCACATGTTTCAACAAAAGTAAAAGGCACAATTGGTTACCTTGACACAGAGTACATGAGGACAAATCAGCTCACTGCGAGTAGCGATGTATATTCATTTGGGATATTGCTGTTAGAAATTTTAACAGGTCGTCGGCCTGTGGAATTGAAAAGACCACCTGATGAGAGAGTGACACTTAGATGGGTAAGATTTTCCCTTTTGTAAATGCAAGATTATTTGCTTTAGTTCTGATGCAAACTCATTTTATGACGAAATATTTGATCAATCAGACGATGTAATGCCTCCATATTGCTAAAAATCACATCTCATGAAGTAATTAACTTGGTTTTATATTGCTGTAGAATTTTCTGAGGTGGATTGGTTATGGAGTCTGTGTTTTCAGTCTTAGTACTTAGTAGTATTGAAACATCTGTCTGCATCATTTTGTGTTAAATCTCTGACCTAGATGTCAAAAACTTCTCGATTCCAATTATGGGATTGCGAGCTTGTTGGGCAAGGCGTATACCATCTCAAACTATCAACTTAGTCTTAGAAACAAAAATGAGGAAATCGATGGTGGAAGAGAAGAAATGAAGCAAACTGAATCTCTCAGGAATAGAATGCTGGAAAAAGTTACTAGACTAGTAATAAAATCGTTTACAATCAAACAATTAAGTCAACCTAAACAAGGTATAGGATATTGGTAGGTTTGAAATGCTATCTAAACCCCTATCTCGAACCACTTCTGATGACTAGAAATTCCCCTGAAATAAGAAATTGTGGAACCAGCTATTTGCCTATTTCAATTTATAGGCTAGTTTCATTCTTTGGATGCAAACAATATTCTGAGATCAATAACAAACCAATAGCTTTGACAACGTTGGTTGTGTTGAAAATAGTGCAAGTTTGAGTATGAAAGTTTCTAACTAACCACTGAAAGTTAACAATATGTCCTTCCCCACGCCAGTGGTTTTGAGATCTTGGCTAGTTTTCTCAAATTCTTCAAATAGGAGAAAGTTTAAACTTTGATCCCTTCTGACATGGACTTTGTAGCTAGGAATGTATAGTCTAATTTTATTGACATCTGTGTTTCAAAAAGTTCATTGAAGAGAGCATTTTTCAATTATGGTGAGGAAGTTGTATTTTATTCCACTAAATGCATGTTCAGTATGCCCTACTACAAAATATTCACCAAGTAAATAATATCTTTATGCAGGCTTTCAAAAAATACAATGAAGGGAAGTTGATGGAGATGTTAGATCCTTTAATGAAGGAAGAAGTAGAGAATGAAATCCTCGTGAAAATGTTCGGTCTGGCAATCATTTGTGCAGCTCCTAGACGAATCGATCGTCCAAACATGAAAGCAGTAGGGGAGCATCTGTGGGGAATTAGAATGGACCGCTTGGGAAGTGGAAGAACAAAGTGATAGGTGCCAATGTACTGATTATGTAATGCCCATTAAAAATAAAATAAAGTTCATTTGTTGTTTGATAGTTTCCTTCAACAAATCTTCATTATGAAGAAAGCTTGATTACATGATTCTGTATAACAATACATCTCTTTTGTTATTTATCTAGTTCTTTAGGCAATTTATATAGATTTTGACAGTTCTATACCTATGGTGATGCTTATATTTCTTGATTGTCTAGTCCTTCCTTGTGGTCTGCTACATTTTTTAACTGATGAAAATCTGAAAAAGTAAGAAGATACAGCATGTCAAGGACTTGAAAATGTCAAGCACCAAGCACCGTGCGGCCTTAATACCTCAGGACGGTGAGTTTGGAAAGGCAAATCTGTGACATGCAGCTTTCAAAACCGTGTTCCTCTCTGGTTCTGAAGAAAATTTATATTTGTATTTTGCAAGTCCATGAGTTAAGCAGATTCCTTGTCTTTGTTGATTATGTATAGGGTATCATACAAGTATAGAGTTCCAAGAAATCATATCATGAAAGATCCATCAAAATTTTTGATCATCTGGCAGGAAATTCAGTTACAATTTGAGCTCAAGTGTGAGCAACATTTAAAAGCTCCTCAAGGCAAAGGCAAATTATCATTTGATCCCAGAAAAATTAGTCGAAGAAAGAATCCTCTAATATTGGAAGTTGAGGAAATGCCCATTTTGTATAAGTTCTGCTTCTTAATTTGTGGTTCAAAGGCCTTTAAGCTGTTCATTCAACCCTGTCAATACTGTCCACTTCTCAATTGCACTAGCTGATGCCACAAAAGCTTTTTTCGACGCTTCAATGTCTTTTCCAGAAACTGCATTCATCATACCTATATACAGCATTGAGTAAGACGTAACCTTAATGTGCAAACATTAAGCTCCTTAAGGCAAAGAAAAATTATCATTTGATTCCAGAAAAATTAGTCGAAGAAGAATCCTCTAATATTGGAAGTTGAGGAAATGCCCATTTTGTAAAAGTTCTGCTTCTTAATTTGTGTTCAAAGGCCTTTAAGCTGTTCATTCACCCCTGTCAATACTGTCCACTTCTCAAGTGCGCTGGCTGATGCCACAAAAGCTTTTTTCGACGCTTCAATGTCTTTTCCAGAAACTGCATTCATCATACATATATACAGCATTAAGTAAGACGTAACCTTAATGCGCAAACATTGCTGTGGATACTGCAAGTATTGGTCACCTGATGAAATCAAAGACGAGAGTGAGGAGTTGAAGTTGTCGACCTCGGTTTTCTCTTCAGGGCTAGAGCTCAACTACCAGGAGAAGGTGTAAGAAATATAAGCCACAATTACATAAACTATTGTCTTTTTATGCAGAAACTGACAGAAGACAAGCATGAAAGTATTCCAGAAACAACCTTGTTAAATGCTGAATTGATTTTTGAAACCCATTCTGTATCAGTACTTGGACCAAGAACTGAACTTGCAGCAGATAGATCTTTGTTTTCAATGGCTTGACCCACTTTGCTCAGTTTATAAACAAGATCTTGCAGGTATGCTGCAACATTACTACGTTATTCTCAAACAACATCATGGGATTTCTGTCTAAAATCATAAATCAGACATAATTTCCATTCTATTAATCATAAAGCAGTTAGTTCCTTTCTTTTACATCAAGTTTCTCTTTTATTGCATTCTAGCAAATAAGTGTGCTAAAAGACCATAGTGGAAAACTGTAATTGGTGATTTCATTGTCCCTGTACCATAATTCAGTTATTCTTTCTCCGGTCAAGGTACGGCAAAATACCTAGCGCAATGTGGCTACAGTACCGGGATTCTCCACTCCAAACTTCCGAACAAACATTACTTAAAGGGCCAATAGTCCACTGCAAAAGAAGAAATTCTGCAATAGAATTTCTCTGCCATATTGCAATCCTAGTAATAATAGTGATTCTTTGTTTCCAATTTTTTATCAAGATCATTAGAAAAATTGTCTATGACATGAATCCAATAAAAATATCAACCCAAAATTACTCAAAAACACCATACGTGCCCACAAAACAAAATCCAATAACCAGATAATACAATGGAAGAAGTTAACCGGTCTCCTTGATTGATGACTTGATGACACCTTGTCTTTCAATCCTCTTTTTCCTGTCCCTCTTCACTTTCTCCAACAGTTCTTCATCGTCGTCCGCCTCCAGTATAGCTGCATCGGCATCAAAATGGCCTTTTCCAGCTAAGGCGAGCACGCATACGGAACTTATGCAAAGGCTTCTCTTTGAGAGAATTGGAGGAGAAGGAGAAAGAGAGGCCTCATTTACTGCCTTGCATATAATCAGTTGTCTCCTATTAGATCGTGATATTACAGGCACTGCTGGTAAGGAAGAAGATGAAACTGCTGCTGCCATTTTTAACTCTTTTTCTTTTTCTTTTTTCTTGTTATTTTTGGTGGCAAAGAATTGAAGGTTGTGACAGTAGAGGCCGCACAAGATAAGATCACAGGATTTCCTTCTAATATGGACCACAGTTCATCTATTAAAGGGCATTGAAGTCATTCACTAATAAAATATATAAAATTTAATGTAGACAGCATGTTTGGCTAAGCATAAAAATAAGTAATTTGGTAAAGTTATTCATTTAGTGGTGTTAAATGGTCGATAGGTCAAGGCTGGGCACAATCCACCTTATTGAAACCAGAACGAAACCAACTCCGCTGGGTTTGGGTCAGTTTACAGTTTGGTTTATCATAATGAATAGGTTGTGTCAAACTTGATTATCCAATTGACCATTGATATGGTCGAAATATGCCAAGGGTTTATGCTCGAACACTTACTTAACTCCATGCTCGAGCACTTACCTAACTCCATCTTCTTGAGACACTTCCCTTCAGCCTCAGACCAGCCCATAATGCTCGAGCATACACACCAGAATACTCGAGCATGCGCACTGTGGCTTTCATGCAATTTGATGATAACAGTCCTCGAGCATGATATCCTCGGGCATTATCCTTGCAAAATCCTAGGCTAAGCTAATTCAACAAAGGATTCTAGCCTTACCAAATTATCTCATTCAAGGAATCCTGGGTCCTGAAAGAGTTCTAGCCTTAATCAGACAGTCTAGTCTTAATCAGACATTTACCCCGATAATCACTCCTTGAAAAAAGGATGATAAATCCCACTAGGAATAAAATACTACCCAACACTATAAATATAGGGCATGGGATCATTCTTCAGGTATGTTTTTATACATAATTTTCAGCATATATATTTTCTTAAATTCTCTCTCTGACTTAAGTATCGGAAGAACGACGATGACACACCTCAATGCCTTTGTTTCAAGTACCGGAAGATTTCGTTCGTACTCATTCTTAGTCGTCAAACTCGAAAATCACACATGTGCGATTTTTGGTCGCATCAATGAATAACATTTCTCACCTAATTATGAACCTAAACTAATTAATTCCAATAATAATT